>FIZU01041013.1:0-14044 GCA_900064475.1 Pseudococcus longispinus | reverse complement strand
TTGGTTCCACCGAGGTTCCATTTTGGTTCCACCGAGGTTCCATTTTGATTCCACCGAGGTTCCATTTTGGTTCCACCAAGGTTCCATTTTGGTTCCATCGAAGTTCTATTTTGGTTCCATTTCAATGTCAAATAGGTGTCATTATGATGCTAACCAGATTACCATTTTAACACCACTGAGGTACCATTATAACACCACAAGTGCTACCATTTTAATGCCATACAGTCACCACAAAGAGGTGTCATTTTGGTGTCAGTGGAAAGAAAATGATGCTTATTTGGTCTGCTCTGTGATTGGTGGAGATTTTCCATTTTAGTGTCATTTCTAGTGTCAAAAGTCTCATCCATTTTAGTTCCACGTGACACTTATTTGGTGGAAGCATTTGCACAACGGGACTAGAACAAATACTCGATTTTTCATCTATTCCGTTATATAATTCTTCAGAATTGTGAAATATTTTTTCGCAATCTTTACTATCTTTGAGTTCAACATTCGTTACCAAAAGTACATCAGTCTGCAGATCGTTATATGCTGCGATGGAAACGATACTTGAATTATGATGTGGAATGTTTGCGATGCAAAAATTGCTAGATATTTTTATATTTACTTTGCAGATCACACGCAGAGTTGACACAGTTTTCTATACCGAATCCTACGCTAAACAATTGATCTTGTTTGATTTCAGGCTCTTCGAATAAACAAATTGGATGAATATTGGCATCGAAATGAACTTTTTCTTTCAGCTTAAATAAAGCTATGTCATTTTTGAAATAAGGGTGAACGAAATCAGGATGGATTATACGTTGTATAATTTCGTGATAAGTGTAGGTCGAAATTTCTGGTGATATTTTTGGTCCTAATCGTACCCATTGAGCATATCCACTGTAAAAATTTTTTTTAAAAGATACATTATCGTATTTTTGTGTACGTTGAACCCACAGGTGGATGATAAAGTGATTTAAGATAAATTTAAATCAATTACTGTGGCATATGTTCACAACGAGCTGCAGTCAAAATATAAAATTCGCTGATTAGAGATCCGCTGCACTTCCAGTGTATGTTTGGATGTTCTCCATATCCGATTAACGCCTAAAAAATAACATTTTTCGCAAGTTATTTGCTTATTACTTATTTGAAGCATTGGAAAGTACCTATACTCGTACTTAACTTATGTAAGTAGTATAAAAACCTATTAGGATACTTTTAATCAGTAAATTCCTAATTAATTAAGTAGAAATAAAACAATGATAATTTAAATGATACCTACAAATAGTGTAAGTACTAACTGTATGAGGAAATTGCTTGGGATCATTTCCTGTTTCACTGTCGGAAACTACCAAAGTACCTTCGCATGTTTTCAGAGCATATTCCTTGCATTCTAATTTCATATAAAAAAAATAATACACGTAACAGAAAAAGTAAGTAAATAGGTACCTTTAAGGGGGGGGGGGGGGGTCTTGAACTTATATTAGAAAATCGACGTCATACTTATTTTAGAAATCGTTAAATCGGGCTTTTCTTCGGGGAAAACAACCGTATCATTGGGTTCAGTAACATGCTCTGGGATTCGTAAAATCTCAGTAGATGTATCATCTCGCAAACCATGGCAACAGATTGTTGGTTCCGAATATTCATCTTCGAACCTACATATTTGTGGGAAAATGCCTTTTTCTAAATTCTCCAAAGCTACAGGACACTGTGATATAAGCGTACAAACACCGTCAAGACATTTTTTATCTACGATAATCGACAAAATATACCGTTTTATTGAGAAAAAACAAGAGTATGTTTCATTATAGTTGAATTCGATGTATTTTAATTCGTATTTAAATATTCAACTTAATCGAGTAATACGTAGTAGTCCTATATATCTAGTAATAAATTCATGCATACCTACAGATATAATAAAAAATAATAGTAAAATTTATCTTACCTTTTGCAAAGCCAATTACAAAGTAACAATTCAATAAAACAAGAAATAATTTCGTTAAAAGTGACTGCATGAGTAACATTACTATTTACTAGTCGCGTGTAAATCTAATGTTTGAATCAATTAAAAATGTTTATCTATATACATTTACCTATAAATGTGCGAAAGCAATTTTATTTATTCCAAACCTTCAAGGTCAATATCCGAGAGCCAGTTGGAATAACCAGTTGGCAATGCGAATCTTAATGAATAACACCTTCTAGGTACATATGGAGAAATTTTATCAATAATTCCTGAGGAAATCTTTACAAATACTTAAAAATTATGAAATTCTTATTGGAAGATCTTGAGAAATTAATTGGCATCCCAATTCCCAATCAGTGGAATTTAGTTTTTTAATGGGGGTTGAGATTTTGGATTTTATAAGTATTTTTTAAATTTCGAAATCGATTGATCCTTGTAATGTGATTTGAATTTGATTGACTATATAACAGAAAGCTGAGTCTGATCTCTTCCGGAAACAAAAAATTCTTTAAGACTTCAAGGAAAACAGGAGAAACAAAGTTAAAAACACTGCGACAGAGATTAATAATACAATCATACGATGACATATTTTTACACCTACTAACGTACACTCACATTCTATCTATTTTTAACAGTCAATTCAATGCGTAAATTGAAAAATTATTGTTAATTACTACATGCTACGACCAAACTCTCATTTAATGCAAATTTGAAAATAAATTTAAAAATTTGCGATTTCAAATTCAAAGTAAATTCATTTTTCCGAATTACCGATAAAATTACGGCCCATATTGTATTGAAATTTCTTATTTGCAAAGCTAAAAAAATCTTTGTAATTGAGAAAATTTAAAATTTTTTCCAAAAATCTGAATAATCCAAAAGAAAATGGAAATTGTTTTAGCTATTTGCTGTTCAATATATCATTATAAATATTCAGAAAATGTGTTATAATTGATCCTATTGATACGTTTTATGAGGTACGATTTCATATGAACAGTAATTCTTTGACTCACTTTGTAAATATAAGATCCTAACTTCACCGGATACTGTTACTTGAACTATTTCTTCGATTGAATATTTCTCATTGTAATTATAACGTTCAGAGAAACGTAATCTCGCTTTGATTTATTTAACGAAGTATTCGTGTCTGTGTACTGATGCATCTATTCCGATTATTTCACTACGTGTTATTCTAAAAGGATTATCACAGTTGACACTCATGACCTATTCTTCGTTTTGTAACATCTTGTATTTGATTCGTTATTTAATCTAATGGAAACACAATGTGTCTTAAAAGCAAAATGTTTACTATTTCTTCAGGTTTATTATAGTCCTGGAATCTCACATGGTTGAAGCAGGCAGCAAAACACCCGAATTATGTTTCCTTCCACTGGACATTTCAAATCATTACACTGTCCTTTTCACCTGGAAGGAGATTGTGGAAGAATTTACTGCCACTACAGGCACGCCAAAAGTAACTCCGTTTTCAATATTTATCAGCTCATTTTGAGGAATACGAATTCAAATTCGAAATTATTCAGGTGCTGACGAACGATTCGGAGAAAATAATGCCATTCTGACGCTGGAAAAACAAATCTGCAAGGATTTGAATCTTGGTATGTTCATTTATGATGAATTCGTACCATACAGGATATTATGATGAAGTACTGACACTTGATTTTTTTCATCGTACTTTTTTGTAGATAAAGATGATTTCGAATCGATAATAAGTGGAGAAGACGAAGCTAAACATGGTAATTGAATGACTTTTTTGATAAAATGATATGAAATTCTGAATGAACTCCAATGAAAATTTGTTTCAGAGAAATTATTATCTGAGAAGTTGAAAAATTCATTTCCCAGTTCTGGTAAATTATTAGGTAAGATAATAATTTCATGTTTCCACTACAATATCAAAATTGTAAATTTTTTAATAATTTCAATTTCGTTTTGATTTCAGATAATCTGCGCTTACCTGAAATTTCTAAAGATAACTGGGATCTTTCTGTGAACGATACAACTTCAGGTAGATTTGATTGTAATGAAATTTTAAATTGCTGCTATTGATATACTAATAGTTGATTCAAAGATCTAGGAAATGATGACTTGAAAGGGTTTAAAGAAACTGAATTGGAAGATGAAGACGACGATACTGCATTGGGTACGGTTTCATTGTTTAATATGTTGAAGAACGTACAAACTACAGAATTCATCACGTTTCCCTTTTTTTCACTTAGATGATGGCCCATTAAAGCAAATTCTAGAAGAAGATGCTAAAAAGAAAACAAATCCTGGTGAATAGACAAAGATTCGTAATCATTACGAATTTTCAAATAAAATGATAATTTCCCATTTCATTTGTTGCAGAACAAACCAAATCGAATCCTCTGGAGAGAAGGCATTTAATATTCTCATGTCTAGAAAAAATAGGTATGTGTATTTTTTCCATTGAATTTTAAATTTGAAAACTTTAATTTTTATCCTCAATAATTTCATTCTTAGAAAAACGTTCGGAATTCTGTCCACGACGTGTAGGAACAATCAGACCGAAAAAATTTGCCACAGGTAGTTACATTTCTATATATTTTTTTAGTAAAAAATAATATAACGAAATGAGTTTTTCTCTCATAGTGGAAAATGTCAACCACGAACTGGTCAAAGAAACCACCTCGCAAGGTTTGTGTTTATTTCGTTCTATCTGTGTAGATAATTCCAACCATTGTATATTATGATTGAATTTTGTGTATAGGAGAAAGTGGCATAAAAAATAACCATACTTCGAACAATAATGATATAAATAGTGAGTGTATATTTCTAAAATGTATTTCCATTCATACGAACTGGAAGTAACATGATTATCATATTTTTAGTCAAGCAAGAAGATCCTGCTTCCGAAAATAGTTCCGATGAAGATGCAGAAGTTGGTATGTTTGATGATCTCACGTAATTTGATTGATGGACTCTAGTATTTCACGAATAAGGAGTATTCAATTTTTTTTTTTTTTTTTTTTGCAGATAGCCTTCTTACTCAGATTTCGATGATGAATCCACAAATTTTCAGAGTTGGTTAGTTACTCATTATGCTCTATACACTTTCATTTTGTGTTGATTTTTTCTTTCGCTTTAGGTATATGTTATGTTGTGAATTATATTCAATTGATTTGTTTTGCAGTCGATAAAAGCAACGATAAAGAAGAAAAATCGAACCGTAATTTAAATGAGTTAAAAAAACTTGATTCGAAACCCACTTTATTCAACGAAGAGACTGATTTGCCATTTGATTTTGGTGATTTAGCCACTCAGCCTTTTCCTGGCAATAATTATCCAGTTTCCGAGCCCAGTCGTAGTAATACTGCCAGCCGAGGTACTTTTTATTATATTACTATAATGTAACTTCTTGTTAGAAAAAAATCATCGAAATTTTTTTTCAGATAGTACCAATAGTTCCACCATCAAGATAAAAAAAGAAAAGACTGATCATGAAACATGTACTCAACGTAAGAGGAATTTTCATATCTTTTAATCTCACAATTTCAAAGTAAATATCGAAACGTCATTCATTCTGTTACAGCTGTACCTCAACCTGTTATCAATCCTCCATCGACAGTTTCACTAGCCGAACAAAATCGAGTGAAGAACTTATTCAAAAATACAATCTGTTCCAATATCGATCAATTTTTCGACCTCAGTGATGCCTGTCGCGTTTACGGAACGGAGATTTTCAATTTACTGGAGCCTTTGTTCACCTACCTAATACAAAAACTAATCCCGCAATTTAATTTCGATAAAATACGCCAATTGCATTCGCAAAACATCTCACTCGTCGACGGATTACCTTTTGTTTGCTCCTGCGACCATTTGAAAAATTGCATCGAATGTTACAACATAATGCTCTCCGCAGTTTCCAAGCATAACGTGAAAACCAGCGATAAAGTTACCGAAACGCCGAGCCATCTGAATACACCATTTCGTAAAATCGAAGATGGGTTGAATAATATCACGAAAGAAATCATGTCGATAGGAATACCCTACGATGACGAAGGAAATCCCATAGTTAAGGTTGAAACGAAACATGCCCATTGCCAAGTTAATCTAGATTCTAAACCTCATTCGAAAAATACATCAAATTCTCGAGAAAAACATCACGATTCGAAACATCACAGTAGTAGACATAAATCGAAAAGTGAATCGAAATCAAGCCATAAGAAAGAACGTTCCGGTGATAAACATTCGTCGCATTCAAGTCGACACAAATCTTCGAAATCGAGAATCGAAGAAAAAAAACATCAACGTGAAAGCTCCGACGAAAATGACAGTTCGAGCAGCGAAGAGAGTAAAAGATACTCAAAGCATCGTCGTTCTTCTGATACGAAAATCCGAAAAAGGTCTTCGAGTGATAGAACTGATTTCGAGAATAAGAAACCAAAGGTTGATAGAGTTGATTCATTGGAGAAGAAATCGATAAAATCTAGTCAAAAAGAAAATCCTCACGAAGAAGTTGTCATCAGTGACGATTCCGGTTTGTATTTGAAGTTATCATTAAAAACTTCAATTCGTGTTTAATTTTAACGAACCGTTTTGTTTTAGATTTTAATAACACGAATGACGCTGCCGGAGCGGATTCGTCGGATGAAAATTACTCCGATATAGAAGATATTGGAAATGATAGAGACGATGCTGATGCTCCAATTGATCTCGAAATGGATAGTGATATTGAAGTAGAGGTTCGAATAAGTAGATTTTATTAGAATAGTTGAAAAATCCACGTATATTGTATTTTTTCCCCAATGTTTTTAGCGAAAAACATCAAAATCGAGTTCAGAGAATCATACGGAATTAATTCCTTCATCTTCGAGTAAAAAACGAGTATCTCATGTCACCGAAGATACAATCCTTCCTTACAACAAGAAGACATTCGTCAAGAAGAATATTCCTCTGCCATCTCAAGTAAGTGATCCAAAAGTGTAAATGTGATTTTAACGAACATACTAATTTTTTTTTTTGGCAGGCCCTATTCCAAAGAATGCAGCAAAGAGAAGCTGAGAAAAAAGCAGCCGAAGTTGACACTCTACCAGCCGCATCGAGTAAAAATCTATACAACTTTAATATTCGTAAAAATGAATATTTCTAATGTGAATACTATTCCAACAGGTGATCGCATACGCATATCTCACGTTCCCAACGTGGCTTTATTTTTGAAAGCTAAAGAAAGACTAAAAACTGATTTATTTAATAAAGCGAAACCTCCCGTCCCTCCGGTTCGAACATCCTCTCAAACGAATCCCAAAGGTAAAAATCGAACAGCTCACATTGCCGGAGAAGTACCCCCTCCCAAGGTAATATTTCATTAATTTTGCCAACTTTCCGGTGATTTTTATTAATTATTCGATTTGTTAGGACGTTCCTGCTCATGCGGTTAGTTTGAAACCGACGATTAATTCGTACAAGGCGAATAATAATATACCTTTGCCAACTCGTCAGAATGCTTTGGATAGATTGTACGGTGCTTTCACGAAAAAAGTTCCTCCAGAATTAGCCTGTGACTTGGTAGGATGAAATACGAGTTATTATGGTACTTCAAGATTACTTAATAAAACTTATTTGTTTACAGGCGTTGAAAGAAGAGCAAACAATTCATGAAAAAGTTACGATAGTAAAAGTGTATTTGAACTCATTGGCTATGGCTTTGCACAGAATATCTAAAGAAAATCCTGCTAAATTAACTGGTGAGTTGAGATAACAATGGAGAAGCCGTGAAAAAATAATTTTTTTCAATTATTAATCTTTTGTGATTTGTGTTTCTGTCCTTTCATTTAGAAAAAACCAGCGAATATCCTTCCGAAATTAATGGTGAGTTCGATATTTTTGTTTTTTGTTTTTCAAGATGATTTCTACTCCTGAACTAATAATACATTAATTTTCTATTTGTAGGTTATTCTACGTATGACCTTTTAAGCAGACATATTTTGACTCGAGAACAACTTGAAGTGAACGGATTCCCGATTCCAATACGATACCAGCCTGGTTGTTGTAAAATATCTATGAAAGCAATTCACTATAAACCATTAACAAGTAAAAGAAGTGGAGATAAGTTCTTTTGTATACAATGTAAAGAACCATTTGAAATGGACGTCGTGACCGGTTTACCAATCACGCCAATTACCGGTTGCAGATTTCACACGTTGAGACCAAGAAAAGAACCTGGTCGATGTATGTGTTTTTTGACCTTACTTGAATTCACGTTCTTAAAACTAGTAGTAAATTTTCAAATTGGAATTTTTTTTATGATTTTCAGTGCGACACGAATTATTTTATCCTTGTTGCAATAAGAACATTGCAGAATCTGGTTGCATGTCTGCCGAATACCATACTCCTGATACGACAGATGACGATTGTTTGGAAGGTTATGTAGAGACGAGGGATCCTCCTCCTGGTGATCCTGGTGTCAGACAGTTCTATTCATTGGATTGTGAAATGTGTTGTACCACTGTTGGTTCAGAATTAACTAGAGTGACAGTCATAAAACCAGATTGCGAAATAATTTACGATAGTTTGGTTAAACCGGCGAATCCGATTCTAGATTATTGCACAAAGTAAGTAATCGAATGACTAATCATTGAAAATATTTTTGGTAGTTTTTCTACATCGAGTGTCACTTTATTTGTTCAGATTCAGCGGCATTACCGAAGAGAAGTTGCGAAATGTGACGAAAACTTTGGAAGAAGCGAGGCAAGAAATGTTGAAATTCATTTTCAAAGATACAATCTTGATTGGACACAGTTTGGAAAACGATCTGAAAGCTCTCAAAGTATAAATCACTTAATTATGTATTGATTTTCATTTCGTAAAAATTTGAAAACTTGAATATTTGAAATTGCCAGTTAATCCACCGAAGAATAGTTGACACCAGTGTGATGTATCCTCATCGTGATGCTCCGGAGAGAAAATTTTCCCTGAAGTTTTTATCATCTACGGTGGTTCACTTTTTAATTCAAGAAAGTGGTAAATATGCAATTTCCAATATATTTAATAATGTTTTCTTTATTCGGTGAACGTTTGAAACTAATTATTTGGATATTATAGAATTCGGTCATGACAGCAAAGAAGATGCTGTTGCATGTATGAAATTAGTTTGGAAGAAAATCAGAGAAGATGCTCAAGTGCATCGGCCTAAAGTATGCAACTATTTTCGAATTATTTTCTTTTTAGTTGCAAATATTGATTGTAGGAATTTCATTTGAATGTGTATAATTTTGTGGTTTGTTTACAGAAAATCATCGGTTCACCCGAAAGGAAACATTGATCACATTTTATACGAGAAACCAATATTTTTTGAGAAGATTTTTTATACTTTGTTAAAATTATAATGAAATGATTCATATTTTAATGTTCTATGTTTTCAGTATTTTTTCATAATCATTGTTTTGTGTTTGGTTATTATTGTGTGATTGTTTTTTTGATCTATAATGATAAAGATGGAATGATTACCTACGTAATAAAGCATGAATTTTCTATAAAATACGAGTATCATGTACGTGTATTGTTTTATTTGCTGATCTTTGAACTATCTAACGATCTCCCGATCGATTTTTCTCCGTGATTGAATTTTCGTTGAGATGATGAATGAAGTGAAAAGTCATTGGCCAAGATCGAGAATGCATTGTTTTAACAGAAACCGAAACTTGATCGTAGCGACATCTAGCGAATGAAAAGCCAAAAAAATAAAATCCAAACAAAATATCAGTTCGAGTGTTCGAGTGATGGTGAATGATAAGTTTATAATGTAGATGTGGAAGCGGCTCATACATTAGTATTTTTCTCCAAAAAATCCATCCAAAAGGAGGCAATTCTTGCATTTATTATCTATTAGTTCCTTCACCAACAATGGGTAAGTGATAAATGATCAAAATCTAGGCCCTATACCTAATTACCCATCTTTAAACAACTGTGCTCGATGAATCATCTTCATAAATTCTCTAATTTCTTATCTTCTGCACTTTTAGGTGGTTTGTTGAGTTATTTCAAGAGTTTCTTAGGAGGTCGTGAACTTCGTATTTTGATACTGGGCTTGGACGGCGCCGGAAAAACCACCATTCTGTATAGATTACAAGTCGGTGAAATAGTAACAACGATTCCAACTATAGGTTTTAACGTGGAACAAGTAACATATAAGAATTTGAAATTCCAAGTTTGGGATTTAGGAGGTCAAACTAGTATAAGGTAACGATAAATTATCATTCAAGTGGTATTTTTTTTATTTCGAATGAATTCAAGAATAACGGCGTATATGATTTCAGACCGTATTGGAGGTGTTATTATTCAAACACAGATGCAATCATTTATGTTGTTGATTCAGCTGATAAAGATAGGATTGGAATTTCCAAAGATGAGCTTTTTCACATGTTGACTGTAAGAATTTGTACATTTTGTAGTTATTTCACATATCTTTATCAATTACCGGAATTGATAACGAGCTGAATTTACGAACGTCGATATTTCTAATCGAGAATTTTCATTTGACAGGAAGAAGAATTAGAAAATGCCATTTTGCTTGTGTTGGCGAACAAGCAAGACATCGAAGGTTGTATGAGCTTACCAGAGGTACATAAATCATTAGGATTGGATACATTAAGAAACCGAACGTTTCAAATATTCAAAACATCGGCTAAAAAAGGAGAAGGTCTCGACGAAGCGATGGATTGGCTGTCGAATACACTACAAAGTAGAAAATAATACAAACGAATATGTATTCTCAAGGATTTTCTGTAGCAGTTTTTTTCGATATTGTTGCGTTCGTGCCAGCGAATATTTTCAAAAATTGTTATGCTCGTTTTAGTAACATGATAACATATCAAAACACAGTTCGTACAACGCGTAAGAAACGAGAAAATCGTACAATAAATTCGCAAATCATGCTGTAATAAACTTCGCACCGTTGCAGGAAAAGAGTAATATTTTTATAGGATTTGTATTCTGTAATTGTACTTGTTTCAAGTGTATGAGGGATAAGTTGTGTAAATAATGTGAAAACGTTTTGTACAAAATATTTCGTATGTATTTTATTAAAGTATGAATTTCGTTCAAACATGTTACTTTTTGGTAATGAAATTATTTTTATCGAGATCCCTAGTCTATTGGTGAATTGGCGATGTGTTTTTTTCCATAATAAAATTATACTATATTTTGTTGAGATTCGACTGATTGAATGTTTCTAGAAATGATAGCCTCGTTCCACGATATCACTGATGTAATATTCGCAGAACATCATGATTTTGCTATGAATAATTTGTTGTTCTGTTGTCGTGGTGGTTTTGGAAAAACAATCGTTAAAGATTGCTTCAATCTTTAATACTTAGCTTCTGTTTTTGAAAGAAATTCGGACTAAGTTTGTAAAAATGGCACATAAAATTGCTTGAGTTTCTTTACGAATTCATGGGTGCTTGAAGAATACATGAAGTCTTATCGTTGTTTTGTAAAAAACAGAATTTGACCAATCGCATCGGAGCTATTATTTTCACGAAGAAAAAAATAATTTGAAAGTTTATTTGATGTTTTTGGTCATTAAAATTCTTGTATATTTTACTCGGATTTGTTGAAATACACAGCTTTGAAAAAACGAATAATTTGATTAGTATTTTAGGTTCTGTTTAGGTCTTTTCAGTACCTAACTTTATAGAATTTCTTTACTGATAAACGACGGAGCAAGTTTTTTCAGCTAATAAAGATTGCAATTACATGAATTATCCATTTAATATGTCTAATTTTCTATTAATCAAAAGTTGAAAACCAAGTGATAAATTTTCACCTACATACTTCAAAATTTCAATTTCAATCTTCATTCTAGAAGATTTTACATATTTTCTTTCTCTACCAATATAATCTATGAATGTGAACCTACGTTATACGATTTCTTTCATGAGTTTTTTGATTCACATTGCAGTTTAATAAATTGAATTATTGCAAGTTGCACTTGCAAATGATAATTCACACAGATTGAAGAAATTGATATTGTTGGCCCTGAAAAGGGCCGTTTTAATGTAGAAATCAGAAAGCTTAAGCTTTCTTCTCGGTTTTCTTGGGTAAAAGTACAGCTTGAATATTCGGTAGTACACCACCCTGGGCAATAGTAACACCGGATAACAATTTGTTCAATTCTTCGTCGTTCCTGATGGCCAATTGTAAATGTCTCGGAATAATACGAGTCTTTTTGTTGTCACGGGCGGCATTACCAGCCAATTCCAACACTTCAGCAGCTAAATATTCCATGACAGCTGCTAAGTACACAGGAGCACCACCTCCGACACGTTCCGCATAGTTTCCTTTACGAAGCAATCTATGGATACGACCGACTGGAAATTGAAGACCAGCACGAGATGAACGAGTTTTTGACTTTCCTTTAACTTTACCACCTTTGCCACGTCCAGACATAATTGGTATGATTCAACAAACACGAGATAACACAAGAATTAACTGATAGAAAAGGGTACTGAATGAATACTCGGTAGGTCGTTTTAATTTATATATGAAAATGTACAAAAACATTAGGTCAATCAGAACCGAGTATTTAGTGCACTGAATTCTCATTGGTGGAAATAATTTTTTTCAAGAAACCGCGTTAAGTGTGAATGAAAGGGTATACTTTTACACTGTTTATTTTAAAATTTCAATTTCGTTCGGTGATATGCTAATGTTCATGCATAATTATTAATTTTTTTTCAGCTTTACTGCTGTATTTTGATTTATTTGGGTTATCATTACGATTTATTTTTCATGATTACCATTTCACAGTGTATTGTGAACAAATTACATATTTTCATTTATTTTCATTCTAATCAATTGATAAGAATAAAATATCGTTACGCATTGGTTCGTTCGTATTATTACGATTGGTTCTTCATTTTATGCTTGAAGATGAAATAACAAGTGCAATTCATTAATTCATTTTGCAAGAATCAAGATATCAGTACGTATTATTAAAATTAAAATATAAGTGCAAGGTATCTCCTTGATGAATGATTTGCTCAAATTAAAACAAGTACATTTCGATGAAACAACATTAACCGCTTACCCATTATGGATCATTAACGTTATTTCTAAATACCGACATTTCATTGGTTGTTGCGTGTTACAGCATGCTCACCATAGCAACCACGGCCGGCGCGGTAACAACACGACAATTGCAACGTGCAAACGGTTATGTCTTTGTTTTTGTCGTGATCATTGTGTCCAATTGTATTGTATTTTAGTTCTTATCTTTCGTTAAATGTGTTCGACTGTGCGCGTGGTAGCTGAAAAGTGAGAAAAGCCACAAGTTGTTCCTGAGTTTTTTAATTTTCGAGTGATATCTGAACTTCTACTACAAGACGATATTTTGAGAACGTGAAACGGATGGAATTTATTTAGTGAGCTGTTTGGAAGACGTGTAAGTTTTTACTTTTTCAATTTTTGAAATTCGATCTCATTTTTTTGATTTTAGTAATATAACGAATATTCAAATTCGATATTTGTTAAAATTACGAATACGACAACACGTGGTTTCATAAATGAGTACAAATTCAACGTGTATGGTGTACCGTACACCGAAATACTGCTTGACACCAGTGATTTCTATGATAAATGATGTTACTAATGTAGTAATTTCGAGCATTTATATTCAAGTTAGCTGATGATAATTGATCGAATTAGTTGTAGTTAAATGTGTTTAGGTAATGCGTTGTGTTATACCACTCCGTAAAAATCACATGTTTTATTGACGTTTGTGCATGTTCGACTGATGATTTGACGTTCATTCTCTTTAGAGAATCGATAAATGATCGATGTTTTATCAACGCTTGATTATTGCGCAACTAGACCGATTTTATTCTTACTTATTTAGACAGAAATCGTCTCCCTGTGTAAGAGAAAAACAGCTAAACAATTCCCTGTCCAAATACAACCACTGGTAAATGTGAAAAATAGTGTGTTCCCAAAATGGCACACTGCGCATACACGGCGATTAAATGAGATAGCCGGGTCGTGTTCACTCTTTGACTATATGAGTGGCTTTAAATCAAACCTGGAATTCTCCATTTCAGTAAATTTTTGGTAAAC
>FIZU01041009.1:0-15895 GCA_900064475.1 Pseudococcus longispinus | reverse complement strand
AAATGATCCGCGGATCGTGATTCGAATCACTTTTATTCGAATCACGCCCACTCTTGCGGGAAGTCCCCCAAATGTAGACCCAAAAAGCCCCCTTCGCGGTTTTTTGCCCGTAACTCCGTAAATATGCGCGATTGCGATAAAATGGACATAACTAAAATTGAAGTATATAAAATTTGCAACAAAAAAGGTTCTATTCATTTTTTTCGAAAAGTGAACGGGTGGCGCAAAAACACTCGTCAAAGTATACAGGGTGGAAAAAATCCAAAATGCCCCCCGTTTCGTGAATAAGTTATAATTTCGAAAAAAAACCTGCATGTATGCTAATGATGATCCTCCATAGATCCCAAAAAAATTACTATCTCTCCGCTCCCCCGATGCATCTCATAATTTCATTTCCTAATTTCACTGGACTATTTCAAACATTTCGTTAGACTTTATTGGACTTGTAAAAAATTTCAGATTTGGGGACTTGGAACATTTCAGAGATAACGCTGACTTTTAGACATTTTGTCAGACTTTTTTGAAGTATGAAAAATTTTCAAAAGCTCTGATGTGGTAAGTGGGCCATAAATCGACCTCTGGTCGAATTTCAAATTTTTTTCAAGACTTCCGATTTGTTACGGTAAAATATGATTTTAGAGCTTATGCGGAATCCTTGGGCTCGCCCCCTGGGGCTGGACCCTCCAAATAATGATTTTAAGCTAAAAAATTCCGTCTTCGCGTGTTTTCAACCGTTTTCTACCAAACTTGTATGTAAGTACGGGTACTCCAGGGCAGTTTTAAAAAATTTTCAATTCTCTTCGATTTACCGTGAGGAGTACAGTTTTGGTGCGGACACTCTGGATTTTTTTTCTCGTTTTCCAGACTATTTTACACTATTCAGAATTTTTTCGATTTTTGCGAGGTAGGGGTCACACCTAAATCTTCAAAAAACATATTTTTTAAAACGTTTTCCTCCCTTAACTACAAAT
Source organism: Pseudococcus longispinus (assembly GCA_900064475.1). Taxonomy (NCBI): domain Eukaryota; kingdom Metazoa; phylum Arthropoda; class Insecta; order Hemiptera; family Pseudococcidae; genus Pseudococcus; species Pseudococcus longispinus. The sequence goes on along the minus strand of FIZU01041009.1, from coordinate 14,924 downwards.
AGGCCATTTCTGGTCGAAAAAATTTTTCTTCGCCTAAAAATTATGTCTGGACTTGTTTTAAGTCGATATCCATGAAACATTGTAATTTCAGCAAGCTTGAGAAACTTGAATTTTTTTGCTCTTTTTCACGAATTGAATATTTTCAATTTTGGAAAATTTTACCCGAAAAAAATTGAAAAAAATTAAAATTTCTCGATTTCGCTGAAATTGCAATAAAAAAATCAATATCAGTCGGAAAATTTCACATTTTTAACCCCCTTCCCGATGTTGGTCTGAGTTACGTCCCTGGCAAATACCATAGACCGAAATAGAAAATTTCAACCCGTCGATATTTTTTCCACTCCCTCTTAGTATTTTCTTGATTCAGCATAAAAGGCAACCGTAATTAATCTCTTCACTAAATTCCTTACCACTATAAGAAATTAATCGTTCGCATTGCAATAAACGTTGTACTGGTATACGCTATTCAGCGTGTAAGGAAGAGGTATTCGAGCAAAAACCTCGCATAAAAGCTTTACTAGTTAACCGTTGTTGTCTACATTATAATCGAAGGCTACAGTAAAACATTAGTAAACATTTTCAAGCTAAACGAGAAACTTCTTGCCGATATATAATATGCAGATGTAAGACTTGCGAAAGTGTCGTAAATGTTGGTGCTTTGATAATGCGTCCCCTAGCAGCCATTTACAATAGTCTATATATTCATTAGTAAATACAGATTAATGCTCGAGTCGAATATGTATGTATACGTTCCCCTCATTTTGGCGTTTGGTTTTCGGTATATCTATGCGTATACGCCATAGGCTCATGTATTAGAGCTGCAGATAGAAAGAGATGGCGAGAGTACGCCAGTGTCAAAGGGAACCAAACTGATTGAACATCTACAGCACCACTACGAACGTGTGTTTTGTTGTCGTACATAACACAGCGCAGCGCGACTTTTGATGAGAATACAAAAAGCCGGTATTTTCCACCAATGATTTCTGCGCTGGTCGCGAAGGGTAAAATACAGCTAGTATCAAATTTCGGATATAAATTTCATGCCGGCTATAATGGCGCAGGGCCGGCAACCTCCTATCGAAAATATCATTGTTCGAAAGTCTGCAGCACCCCCCGAGAATGAAAAACCATCGAGAAAGATTTTTCGTACGATGAATAAATTATTCCAAGGGGGGACCACCTACCGTGATGAGTACAAAGATGGGAAATGATAACAGCTGATAGTGTCGTTATTAGGTTATCGTAATGGAACCAGCTTCCGAGTTTTTATGCGTTCAACACGTTGCGATATACGATATTCGATCGAAAAAACCGCCCGTCTCTCTTCTTACGTGCACGTAAGTGTGTAAAAATACTGCACTTATGTCGAGCTCGAGTCGTCGAACAGAGAAAAAAATCGACGATCGTTTATCGCGACGCTTTTTCACGCTTTTATCGAATCTTCTACCAGTTGGAATTAATTGAATTACGCATAAATTATCTATATCGACGACGATAATAGTCCCAACCCATTTGCGGTTACGTAATGTTATTAACGAAATTTTATCATATTTTACAACCAATCGTATACATCGTCTGGTTTCGTTAATCGTGTTTAATTTTCGATACGATGGCCAATGTCTGGATGGGGTAAATTTTCACCGCAGATGTCAATTTAATATTCTCGAATATTTCTTTCTAACGGGTAAGCTACTCTAAATGTATTCAAATATCTCGATTTCGAATTATAAATTGAAAATATACTCGATTATATTGCATTTTATACAAAATTATGTATCGTGGTCTTCTAATTTGACTCGGATAATTAACACGATCGCAGACAATTTCTGTCTGCGAGGTTATCAACTCCGCAAACGAAGATGTCAAATTGACATTTTTATACGAATACGACACACGCGACGATTAGGAAAATTCCTGAAATATTTAAATACCCACCTAACAGACATTGAACGTACCTAAGTGTTTCAGAAAAAATCTGAAGAAATGCTGTCACAAACTGACAGCTATCGAGACTCGATGTTTAATTTAAATTAGGCAACATTTTGTCAAAACATTTGTCATATCGTATCACTCGATTAATTAGTCGAAATATGGGAAATTATTTGAATAACAAAAGAGATAAAAACAAGTGTCGGCAGATATACTAATGCTTTGCTCATTTATCGCGATTAAAATAAATACTACGTATCTACTCGAGAATTGGAATAATCATCGAGTACTTCACATAGGTACCTATTTTAAATTATTGTGTAAATTCGAAAATTGAAAGAAACGTTTCATTGAAACCATACGTTTACATTCGCTGATAAATATCCAATTATCGAATTCAGAAATTATTCTTTTTTCAGATATCTTTTTTGGGGAACGATTCGAGTGATGAATCAATATTTAAATCGATAAATTGTAGATTCGCGTTTGGTGAATGCGTTTTTTTTTTATTAGAGTAAATTTATATGGGTGTTTTTTTTTTACTTTTATTACGAAAAAAATTAACATATTTACTTTCAGATAATACCTAAACGTATTATTAACATAATTATTCCAACACTTTTATTCTACAAACAAAATACCTATTGGTACGATAGATAATTTGGCTTTGGCATGTGGTATGTGAATAATAAACGAGTGATTGATGGAATTTGTATAAAAAATTGACAAAAGTAGAAAAATCAATTGAACTACAAGACTGTTGGGATTTTTTGTTGATGGGGTTATTTTAGAAAAAGGAGGATGAAAGGAGTGATAAAAATGTTTTCTTTTTAAAGAGGTTAAAACTGTAAACTTTGGATAAAGATATTGAACCAACTTTAGTATCTGTAGGTGAATTTGATCTAAGTAGATTTTGAATCTTGTATTTAGATTTGAAAGTCGAAGTGCATGATATTGAACCTACATCCTTTTTTGGATTCAACTAAAATCATTTCAATTCTTACCCATAAAAATTGAAAAATTCTTTCTTCATAAAATAATACGTTTTTCAGTTTTTTTTTCAGTGGCTATTGTCAAAGTAATCTTTTTAAAGGAAGGACGAGAGGAGAGGAAATGAATGAAGTTGAATTTGGCCACTATTTTTTTTTGTTTTATTTAAATTCACTGCCAAGACAAATAAAAATTTTACTTCTCAAATCGAATATTTCTGTAATTGTATAAGTTTTTCGGGTAGTTTACCATTTTCTGCGATCTTGTGGAGCTTCTCGAACCTCCCTCCTGGAGCCCTCCTTTATGAGAGAAATGAAGAAAATGGTTGAATTTAAACCAATGAATTGATTTAAGAAACAGAAGTTAAAATCGTAAATTTTTTTTTGAGAAATAAGTCAGGTATGGTCATGGAAGTCATGGAAAAGTCATAGATTTTACTGTTGAAGTCATAGATTTTTGGCTTCTTATTGGACAAAATTCTGATTGGGTTCTAATTGATTAAAATTTTTTTGGTGTTTTTTTTTGTTGTAAAGTTACAAAAATTTTCTAGAAAAAAAAACATTCGATATGTAAAAAGGTCATGGAAAAAGTCAAGGAAAAATCATGGATTTCAAAAAAAATCCACATAGACACCCTGATATAACTACACTTGTATTTTTATGAAATTTTGAACAATTTTTATGATATTTTTGTTCATAAACATTTCTGGAATATAACTTCCACCATTTTTTTTCCGAGCCAAATTTTTGAACCACTTAAAACGATTTTTATGAATTTTCAAACAAAACGATGAGAACAATTTTTCATGGTTTTAAACCATTTTCACTTTTACAACGTTTTTCATGATCATTTTCATGATGTTTTCAACGATTTTTGAGAAACTTTTACAATATTTTCAAAATGATTTTAATGAATTCATCGACGTAGTTTCTTTCATCTTCAATTTTCTTCAGTAAGAAAAAGGTAGATAGAAATGATCGTCGTCGTCGTCGTTTCCATTTCTGCGGTAGGCCCTTTGGCCTGTCTGCTATGGTGTATCTACGGCTTCGGAGGAGCTTGAGGTATCGATGAGCTTCTTCCTTGGTCTCCCTCTGCTCCTCCTTCCTTTGGGGGTGTGATAAGGTCACTAAATTTGTTGATTGATAGGGGGGGGAGGGGGTGTTGGAAGATTATATCCCACTTTATAAAAATTCAAAAAAAATTGCATTTACTAAATGAAATGGTGAAAATTTACGAAACGACGATTTTTTTCTTCACTTTTGATTTTTTTTGTTTAGAAATTTAAAATACGATTTATAACGATTTTTATCACGTTTTGGTTAATTTTTTAAAAATTTTGACATTTACATCAATTTTTATGGAAATATATTTTTTTAAATTTCAAGAAATTTCCAAAAAGTCTTCGTCATTTCCATACTACCCATGAAACTGTAGACGCCATAGGATATGCTTTTGCTCATTGAATTTTTCAAGTCCATAAATTCGTGATATTTGAAATTTTCGAAGTCCAAAAAGTCATCGAATTCTGAAAAATTTTCCAAATCCAACAACGTCAGATAAAATATCTGAAAGTAATCTTAACGGATTTTCGTAATTGAATTAATTTTTTTTTTTCAAAAATTTCAGAAATTCAATTCCAAGTACAAAAAGTTAAGAAATCCGAAAATTTTTTCAAATTGAAAAAATTCTGAAGAAATGTCTTAAAATCAGTGTTAAGTAAAAAGCTGTATGACAAAATGTCTGATTTGAACTTTCTTGAAATTTTTCAAGTCCATTTAGTTGAAATTTTCCAAACCCAAAATTTCATTTGAATTCTTAAAAATTTTCCAAGTGCAAAAAAGTCTGAAAAATGTCTTAAATTCAACGTACTGAAATTTTACAAATCCAATAACCTTGCCTAACAAAATATCGGAAAGTTACCCAGATTACTAAAACTTTCCAAGTTCAAAAAGTCTAAGTTATTTGTGTGACACAATGTCCAAAAGTCAGCATTATCTCTGAAAATTTTCCAAGTTCAACAAGTCAATCATTTTTACAGAGATGTAAAAAAACACTAGAAAATGAAAAAAAATCACCAAAAACAATTTAAATGCATCTTGTCTTCATTTAAGTACCAAATTCACTATTCGGTGTGAAGCATCGAACTTCAAAGAGTACTCATGGCTCCAAATCTGAATTCTTTTTGGAAAATTATAATTTAAAATATTCAAATATTTGCACCAACATTTAAATCTGAAAAGAAATCCTGTAAAGTAACGGAACTTGTAGCAAACTGGAGATTTTATTTTAAAAATTTCAAAATGTATCTAATATAATAAAATCTCGAACAAAACACAGGTTGATCCCCCTTACAAAAAATTGGAATTCATACTAAAAATTCTTGCACCTGTAATTAAAAGTCTATACTTCGTATTTCGAGCTAAATTCTCACCCCAGAATTCATTTCGTCACACCGCGATACACAAAATATAGATTTTTTTACTTAAAAATACCGCGCAAAAAAACTTCTACACAAGAAAACCCTCTTTAGCAAATAATGTCCTCAAAAGCGAATAAAACCTCGAAAAAAAAAAACTTTTACCACGATTTAACAATACAATAAACCTAATGTACACCGGTTAAACAAAAGGACGATCTACGTTAGCACCGAGAGAGAAAAAAAAAACACACGAGAAGTAAAAAGACATCAACGATTTTAGATTAACTTTGAAATGGTACACGTTAGGACAGACTTATTGCTGCTCACCTTTTTCTCTCTCTTTTACACACAAGTGGAAAAAAAAGTATCATAGGGAAAGTAGCCCCAATCGAAAGAACAATAAAGTCAACTCTTATACTTCCATTTTCAAGTTGAAATCCAAAAACCGTCGCAAATCCTACCCATCGTCATCGTCGCCAAACAACCGAGCGACCTGCGTGAAATGCTCCCTCGAATAACAATGCGTATCCGTTACGTTTGCAGAATGTTAAGCAGACTATACGAAGAAGATATCTTCCGCAAACCGTGATTAATGTCAGCCGCGAACCTGCTGAAATCCGAAATAAAATTGAACTTGCCAAATCTATACTAAAATATTTATTTATCTTCTCCCCTCTTTTTCGAATGAAAATCGCGCCGTCGTCGTGTACCATCGTAAAGCCATTTCCCAACATTTATATTATCGTTCGCCCAGATATATCGAGAAAAATGTTTAAAATATGATACTTTTATGGGCGTAAATAGCCCAAATTTTCGACGTAATATATCACCGTATACACGTTTAAAAGCGGCTAAATTTTCTTTATTTGAAATTGAAATCTCGTTATGGCGGCGGAAGTAAACAATATCCAAAGAGAAAAAAGGGTTCCGAATGGTGTTTTCCTTTGAGTTATAATACCCGTCGTCGTATATACATAAGTATATTGGCTCTTAATCGTTAAATAAATATTTTCAAGCTTTTTAACAAGTGTTTAACTATCATATTAGAAATGCCAATCTACTCTTAATGTCTTTCAAGTTTATTGGACCAACGGATAGAGATGTAATATGATATCAGTATTTTCATTGAAGATGATTCAGGTATCATTGATGTGTCCAAATAACAAACAAACCTAAGTACGTCGTCCAATCTTACTTATATTTTTTATTTACTCGGTCGAAAGGCAGAATTTTGGCAATATTCTCACAAATATGCATAGGTATCTACTTGGATTGATTTCGTTTTCGACAACTCAGCTCGCCCACTTCATAAAAATATGGGTAAAAGGCTGAAAACGTAAAGAAAATAGGTAAACTTTGAAGAAATTGGAAATGGGGGGGGGGGTGGAAAAGAAGAAAAATTAGCTCGATGCTTTTGAGACTTTTCAATTTTAATTTTTCAAACAGAAAAAATTTTTGGATGACACTGTGACACATAACAAATGACATGCCATGAAAGAAGCGTCATCTCATTTTGTCCTGTGGCAAAATGACAACGGATCAATATGATGGATCAGGTAAAAAATTGGTGTGTCGTATGACAAAATGACAGGTCAGTGGCAGAATGTCATGTAAACGTGACAGAATGACTGGTCAGATTCAAAAAATGATTTTATGTGATTAAATGACAAGGACACCTGATAAAAAAAAGGACTAGTCAAGATGGCAAAATGACATAATTATTATGAATGAGGGCAATATGACGGCTCTGTAAACACGCTAGTGACAGAATGACTTATGAGGTACAAAAAATGATCTTATGTGATTAAATAATAGGACATGTGACAAAAATTACGAGTAAAGATGGCAAAATGACACGCTATATGAGAACAAAATGACAGGTCAGGTAAAAAAAGTTGTGTGTCATGGGGCAAAATGGCAGCGTAGTGACAGGATGACTTGTCAGTGTGACAAAATGATGAATTAGGTGGCAAAATGACACGTTGTGGAGACAATATGATAGGTCGGGAGAAAAAAATAATCTGTCATGAGGCAAAATGACTGATTAGTGGCAGAATGACATGTAAACGTGACAAAATGACTAGTCAGGTTCAAAATATGATTTTATGTGATTAAATGAAAGTATATGAGACAAAAATGACGAGTCAAGACGACAAAATAACACGTTAAGAGAGCAATATGATGAGTCCGATAAAAAAATGTGTGTCATGCGACAAAATGACCGTTTAATGGACAGAATTACTTGTCAGTGTGACAAAATGACTTATCAGGTTCAAAAAATGATTTCATGTAACTAAATGACAAGACGAGTCTGAAGTCGAGATGGCAAAATGACACGTTATGAGGGCAATATGATAGACCACGTAAAAAAATGATGTGGCATGTGACAAAATGGCATGTCAGTGGCAGAATGACTCATTGGGTTCAAAAAAAGATCTAATGTGATGTGATTAAATGGCAAGACACGTAACAAAACGACCAGCAAAGATAGTAAAATGACACTTTATCCAAGCAATATGAAGCCAGTGACACAATGCTATGTCATTATGACAAAATTATCAGTCAGATGACAAAATGACAAGTCGGTGGCAGAATGACTTATAGCAGGTTCACAAAACGATCTTATGTGATGTGGTTAAACGGCAAAACACGTAACACAATTACGGATCTGAGATAGCAAAATGACACTTTAGGTAGGTGAGCAATATGATAGACCAGTGACAGAATGAATGACGTGTCAATATGTCAACGTTATCAGTCAGATGACAAAATGACAAGTCAGTGGCAGAATGACTTGTCAGTGTGAAAAAAGGCGAATGTCTCGAGGCAGTGAGGTACCTTCGGCTCCCAGATAGGATGTGTCTGTGTGTGAAATTTTTCACCTGCTGTTATCTTTTATTTACTTTACCTGCCGATTACCTACCGGTTAACTGTACACGTATCATCGCAGTGAAGTGAATGCAGAAGCAGTACTGACTCCTGCATCGAAAAATTTAGTTGTCAGTGATATAGATATTATTCAGAAGCTGCATATTTGTGGAGGATTTTATCTAAAACATCGATAAATAATCCCACAAGATGTGCAACTTAAGATTAATTATTATTTGGATAAATCTACTTCTCTAATAGAGAAGTCGGCAGCAGCGGCACCCGTTTTCGAAGAAGTAAATGCATCGAAGCAAATTCGCTTTGAAAAGTAGCCAAGATATTACTCAACCAAAAAACCTGTTAAAAAAAGAAAAATCGAAATCGCGGAGCCTTCCTATTGCGCTACAAATTTATTAAGAAAGGAACTTGCCTTTGATCTTCCGATAACAGCAGTAAGAAATGTTCACTGTTTGAACATATATAATATATATTAATTACTAATTAGTACCTATTTTGTGATTATTGTTTATTGTGATGAATATTTGATAATATTAAATTTGTCGTTCTGTTCATTCTTTATGTTTATTCCTATATACATATATTTTTTTTAATTATTCAAAATTTGCGTACATTTGCATATATTACGATTTGGAACACTGCAGCACGACGCGAGATGAAAAAAAAAATACAAGTCCCGCGACGGCGCAGCCTTCCTAATGTGACGTCATCCTTGGGAGCCGAAGGTAACTCACTGCCTCGAGACGTTTGCGAAAAATGGCTTACCGTGTACAAAAAATGATCTCATGTGATTAAATGACAAGACAGGTGGCAAAATGACATTTTAGGTGAACAATGTGATAGGTCAATGACAGAATGATGTGTCAATGTGACAAAATGATGAGTCAGATGGCAAAATGACGCGTTATGCAGGCAGTATGATAAGTCAGGGGAAAAAAATGATCTGTCACGTCACATGTGACAAAATGACAGGTTAATAACAAAATGATGGAGTCAAAAAACAAAAGGGTGTGTGATGTGAATGCAGGTCATGTGAAGATATGAGGAGAATGGTTTAAAAAATGATCCATGACAGAATTACAGTTCACGTAACAAAATGAAGGGTTAGGTTGAAGAAATGACGAAATAAGTTAGCAATATGATGTGTCACGTCACAAAGCAAGTTATAAATTCATCTTATGACGAGTTGAATGTGTTATATGACACGTTACACGTGCAATGTAAGCAGACAACAAATGATATGTGACATTTGTCACAAACTGTCTGCTACGCGATACATGTCAATTGTGACTTAAAAACCAACAATTTACTAAATGGAATATCATTTTGCAACATTGGGCAATTTTTCAATTCAAAACTTGAACTTTTTAACCCCTCTCCTCTTGAAAACGTCAAAAAATTCTACATCGAATTTAAAAACTGAAAATTTTTCACTACAATTGGTCTCACATGGAGTAAAAAATATCCCACTCAGGTCACACCATTATCTTCTTGATATCCCCCACACCACTAAAATGAAAGGACGGTAAGAAAATACCAAAATCATCAAACTCTCACCCTTAACAACCCTCCCACATCATATAAAACCATTTAAAATACTAAAATACGTATATCATACCTGTAGACATTGTAAAACGTTAAGGCTAAAATGGAGAAAGAGAGGGAGAACAAGTGAAAAAATGAAAGTAAGATTTGAATTTCGTATCGCTACATAAGTTTTCCCTTTCTGGAAAATTCTCAATTCTGTCACCCTTTATTGAATCTATTAAACATCTATCAGCCATTTGGAGAAACGTTCGAATGTGAATCCTCAGTAATATCGTACAGTAGTATCGCCAACTGTTACCTTTAAAATATAACTCGTCCTTTCTCGAAGTTACACAAGAATTTCGAATAAAGAAGGGTTATTTTGTCCGTAACGGACAACGCGATATCCCGAACACAGATGTTGCGAAATCTCTCGGTATAATAAACTACAATCTTACAAATTCTTTACCAGTCCGTTTTTTTTTTCGACTCGAGTTTTTTTTTAAGAAGTCAAAAATCTCTTCGGTATATATTGCCAATATGTTTTCTATGCGCAATAAACTTTGCATAAAGGATATTATTAGAATATTTAGGACTTTTATGGCATGAATAAATGGCCCGTACATAAGAAAAAAAAGGTAGCCAGATTGTATTGCCTGCTTTTTCCATTTCCCTTACATAAAGTGTTAAAATGTCCAGTATTATGGGGGCGAAGAAAGAACCCGTGTTGTCATTTTCTTCGTTTTTTTTTAAGGTGAACAGATTTTCGTCTTGAACTTTTATTCAACGAGGGAGAGTATTTCGTTAAATTACAACTTTAACCAGAAAATGACCACGTGAAATGTTCGTGTGCTTTTGGGGATGAAAAAATACTCAGATTTTTGGTAAGATAATAAAGTTCATAAAAAAAACTATGAAATTTCGTACAGAAAATAAGTGTGTGCGACTTGTTTGGAACTTCACGAAACACGAAATAAGAACATTAAAATGGAAAATTATCACGTACTTACCGTAGTCTCGTACCAAGGCTGTTGTATTCTTATAATTTTCTATTGTGACCACGTTGTTTGATTCCCAAGCTACGAATTTAATGCAAATTCAAGGTCCATACAATTTTCCCGTGGCTTAGATATTTCAGCATCGATCTGTGACAAAATAACCAAATGTTTGAATTAAACATGAAAATTCAAATGGCGCGACAATTTGAAAATTTGGATGGGACGCAAGAGGGGAGCAGAACAAATTGTTGATGATAGTTTTGAAAAATGGAAACCTCTGAATTTTGAGATGAAAGAAAGATTTCATGCATTTGTCTACTTCAACAGATGATTAAACCCTAATTTTTTTTCAAAGGTACATCCAAGTCGCAAAAAGCAAATAAACAGAGCCCACACGATTTTTTTTGTTAAAAGCAATTTTATGATGGGTGTTCCTAAGTTTCATAACTCCTTCAATTTTCAAGTTATGCAACATTTCATAAAAGTCATTATTGGCTGAGATTTTTTAACTCTACAAAATAAACTAATCATTTATGAGAGACCAGTTTGAAAAATTTTTGAAAAGAAAAAATTGAATTTTGAGAAAATAATATTAATTGTTATCTTTCTAATTCTTTTGGCTCCTTCAATTTTAAAGTTTCGCTAAAAATTATCAACTGATTTTGTAGAGCTCAAAAAGCTCGACAAAAAATGACTTACTAAATTTTACAGAATTTGAAAATAGAAAGAGTTATGAAGCCTACAAATTTTCAAATCATTGTAGCTCCTTCAATTTTCGAGTTAGGCCAAACATGAAAATAACTCATTTTGTAGAGCTTGAAAAGTTCTACAAGAAAGTTTCAAAAAAAATTTGCCTGTCTACATTATCAGCGGAGTTGGGACATTTTGAAACATCTATCAAGAACTAGTGTATGCATTTGCCCCTTAAAATCCTGGGGTTGCAAACATGCACACACTTATGTAGTTTGGGTAGCCGCATCTCTGGTTTGAAGGCGTTGCAGTGCTACCGGAACACCCAGTAAAGTCCATACAGAAACAAATTAGCTGGTATGCCATTTTTTAAGCCTTCATTTTTCCTAGAGTCCACTCCCCTTTCCTTGAAACATTCCTATCTCCGTTCCTAAAACTGATTTTGAAAAAATTTTCAAACAAAAGTTGTAGATTGTGATCCCAGGAATAATTTCGGTCATCATAAAATTTTCGATTGAACCCTTCCCTTCCCTCCAATTTTTCATAATTTGTTTGAAAATCATTGAATAATTTTAATACGTTTACGTATTATGCGAATTCAATTTCAAGGGTGATTTTCATACATATTATGCCAAATTGGAGGGGAAGGAAGGGTCCAATCGAAAAATTTGTAATGATCAAAATTATTCCCAAGATTTCAATCTACAACTTTTGTTTGAAAATTTTTTCAAAAACTGTTTCAGGAACGGAGGTAGGAAACGTTCAATGAAAGATGAGTGGACCCTCGAAAAAGGGCAACCCTAAAAAAATGGCATACTGGCTCTTTTTTCCCCTTTTGGACTCTAGATTACAATTCAGTCATAAAATTGCTTTTAACAAAAAAAATTGAGCGAAAATACTTCTGAAACTGTACTATCTATTACCACACATTGATTTTTTTTGCATTGATGCAAGGTTTGCCAACTGTTTATACTCCTAATGTCAAAATTTATCAGTTCAGGTACCTACACCCTAAAATGTGTTTACATTATGTATCTACTTTTGTCGCTTCCAATTCCATCATACTAAGAAATTTTGGCGATAACATTAGGTAACGTGCATACCAACAAATAGATATACCCGTATGTATCTAAATATACGTAATTGAGTAAACATTGCGGCGAGATTACATTACACATTGAAAAAACAAGGTTCTAAAAAATTCACCGAGTAAATATAGAGCATAATCGGAAGTTGGTAAAAAAAAAGAACCAATAAAAATCTCGCTGTAAAATTTTATCGTCTAAAAAATCTAATTCTCTATAAATTTTTACCATGGAAAAAATTCCAAGACACTTTGAAAAATCTGTGTTCTGGATCTTAAGTAATTTATAAATATCTGCGAAATATATTGGACGATAAAAACGAAACACTGAATCTTATGATATGAAACATTGTTGAAAAAATATCGAATCGAAAACTTACGAAACTAAGTTTTTCATCGACAAAAAGGAAATCATCGAAAAATAAGACGTGTCAATAAAGTTGGAAACATTTGTCATTTATTGTTACTCAAGGTTGAAATACACTCGAAACTTATACGTACGTACCAATAACTCGTCTCTACATCTATATTTTTGTATAAAACACATTTATCGAATCGATGATGTATAAGTTTTTCTATGTATCTACTCGTAGTGTCTTTTATATAAAGTAGAGAGATATTACAAGATGTCATGCGAGACGAAATATGGAACCGATGAACTTGGAATAAGATTGAAATTGTATATTTGGCAAGTTCGTATCAATTTTCGAAATGAAATGGTCGATCAAAGTTCGAAAAAAGAACCCCTCGTCGGTATCGTCGTAAACACGAAATTAGAAAACGAAAGGCGCAACGATGTCCGCAAATACTTACAGACATTCGGTATAGAAAAGTTTCTGATTAATTTGAATGCTCGGGCGGTGGCGTGGCGGTAGCAAAATGAAAGATTTAATTAAAGAAACCGCTAAGAAGACCGGAGAGAAGTGTGATTTCGACCTCGTTACCCCTAACTTTTAAATAAAACATAAGATAAGGACTCCGACGACGACTAGCTGTCGGTTTTGCGACTGCGGAATCCGCACTACTAGTAAAATACTTGTAAAGCGAGGGGTCGGCCCGATCATTTAAACTTAGTCCAAATGCAACGAATAATTACTGTTATCACAGAGGACCAGCAAAACTCGCAGTCGGTTCGACTTTGTCTAAGTGGTTTAATGAAACAATTTCCAATGCCTCATCTAATCCCGGATTGTTTACGTTGTCTTTCTAGGGTGACAGGCAAACGACGACACGTGGACTAAATCCAGCACACGTGACCCGATACAAACGCTTTTTCCTCTTGTTCTCTCGACCATGACTTCATTCTTCGGTATACATACGTAGCTAGCTATACGTACTACCGTATATCTATCTATCTACTTTTTGTCGTCAAAATGTTTACTTAATACAACTCATCTGACTTTAATGAAACTGGTGTTTATGAACGAAATTCCCAAGTACGAGTATATACAGGGTGGAAAGTGATAATCGCCATGTATTTGCATATTATTTACTTTTCGCCTGCCGTTCGTCGTCGTAAAAATTATTCACCAAATCCTGCGCCATAACCGAGTGTGTTATGGAAAAAAAATACGCGCACGAATTGTACATATAACTTTTATTACGCTTTAATTGCGTTTTTTTTCGAATTCAGATTTTTTTCCCGATGACGCGATTTTATTTTTTTGGCTCGAGTTTGCTTCTATACGAATAAAATGAAGTCAATTTGTGAAAAAAAAAATTCTCGACAAGGGTAATATTTCTCAGATTTAATTAATTTAATTTTCGCCTCAGGCCAAACACACCTAATTGTAGATTTACTAACTAAATAAAAGATTACAAACAAATGGTAGAAAGAAGTCGAGTAAAATCATGTAAGAAGAAGTGAAGATTACTGTGTATGATGTTCAACAAAAAAGAAAAAAAACATGGAAACCATTTTTTTTCAATGTTTACACTTTAAGAAAGAGACAGTGACTTATGTCAGATTCATCGTATACTGTTGCAGTAAAATTTCGTTTTTTACGACTAGGTACACTTTTTTTCTACTTAATTGCCATCTTTCAAAAACCATATAACTAATAGGTAACTCATTTCCTCAAATCATCACGTGTTCTTTTGAAGTGACAATCTACATTTTAGTACGGGTACCAAGTCGGTCTATCGTTTCAAAATCGCAAAAACATGGACCCCGAAAGATATAAAATTTTTGCGATATACCATCGAAAGGGGACCTTTTCCCGACCCCGAAACCACCATCACATTTTTGAGATCGAATTGCAAAACCGATTCAGGGGTTCTCAAAGTTGTGAAAATCGAGCACCTACTCTGTCATCAGTTTTGCCTAATAAGTCTGGATAGAGAGGTGGTAGAGGGGTGGTATTGGTCTCAAATAACTCGTATTAGACCACTCTTGAATTAT
>FIZU01041002.1:0-13021 GCA_900064475.1 Pseudococcus longispinus | reverse complement strand
ATATCCTATGTTTTATAGTTTCGTGGGTAGTATGGAAATGACGGTGACTTTTTCTGTCCTTTTGAAAAAAGAAATCAGAAATTTTAAAAGATGTCAAAAATTGACGAAATTTTGATTTTTGAGTCCCAAATTTAAATTGAAAAAAAAAACAAAAAATTGTTAAAAAATGACAACATTATAATTTTTTTGCTCCTGAAAAATTTGAAATTGAAACTTTCCAAAAAAAATTTAGTAAACGCCAAAAACGACATGTGCAAAATTTGAAATTTTTTTCCAAAAAAGTTGAAAAAATAATCAAAAAATGTTTAAAGAATGAGAAAATTTTGTTTTTTTTTCAAATTTTAAAATGTTTTCCAAAAAAGTTTGAAAAATAATGTTTTAAAAATCACAAAATTTTGATTTTTTTCTTTCCTGTTAAAAAAAAATCAAAAAAGTTTCAAAAAATGTCAAAAAATGCTTAACAAAATTATAATTTTTGAGCCCCAAACTTAAATTGAAAAAAATAATCAAAAAAGTGTTAAAAAACAACAAAATTTTGATGTTTTGTGCCAAATTTGAATTTTTTTCCCAAAAAAGTTGATAAAGTAATCAAAAATGAAAAAGTCTTGATTTTTTTGTCCCAAATTTGAAAAAATGTATTCAAAAAAATGGCAAAATTTTGATCATGTTTGTCTCAAGTTTGAACATTTTTTCCAAAAAAGTTTAAATAATCATCAAAAAATGTTTAAAAAATGACAATTTGTTTTTGCGCTTTTAACTACTAAAATTATTGCGCCATTCGGATAGTCTAGGTTTTTTCCTCTCTCAAATTTGAAAATTTTTGGACCTCAATTCTTGATGACATGATACATGTATTGTATAGACATTGAAAGAAACCATTAGGAAAAATGTGGTCGAAATCGGTCCATTGAAAGACGGTAATGAACTGTCACAAGTTTTTTTCAATATTTTTCAAACATCTTTTAATATAGGATATTTGGAGGTCTCAGGCGCCCTTTGCAATCAATTTGCTGGAGAGTGGAAAATATAGAAATGCTTTCATCATAAAAACGAATATTTTCGTGGCATGACACAAAGTCAAAAATTGCTTAAAATTTCATAATAGGTCCACCCTGTTTAGAACATTACAAAACAATTATTTTTCAAAAATTACTGGAAACTGGTTTGAAATCGCAAAACTAGTTTCAAACCTAATCCATCAAATAGAAATTTGACATTTCTGAAACCGGTTCAGTGACTCTGAACCAGTTTTCCATAAGCATTTGAAAAACTGGCACACAAAGAAAAGTTCCAAATAAAAATTTTGGAGCATGAAATAATTTAAAAAGAAATTTCACACATGAATTTTGTGAACGAAGAGTACGTAGTAGTTGTATTTATAAATAAGTTTCAAAAAGTAAGTCTTTAATTTGCACTGCACTAATATCAACGAATTTATCTTTATTTGCAGGACAGTGACCATGCAAGTATGCACATTGGTACCACAATGGATAGACTTGGCATCGGTGCTAAACCACATCGACTTTTTTTTAACGTTAATTTTACCATTTTGCACCATCGTCGTGCTAAACACGCTCATCTGCCGTACAGTCCATCGTTTAGGACGTGTCCGTCGAACAATGACGCTAACCACTCGAAAACGATTTCTAAATCGTACTCATTCTCGAAGATCCACCGAAAGTCATATCAGCAGGACGTTTTCGCATCGTACCAGCGCACCGAGTCAAAGCAAAGTCACTCAAATGTTATTAGTCGTGTCGACGGTTTTCATATGCCTAAATTTACCATCGTATCTGTTACGAATTTGGGTATACGTTAATAAGGTAAGAGAACATTTATTATATCAGTATAAATTTGGTTAAATTTCACCCCCGTACACATGTACGTACACGTATAATACGATTAATAAACACGTGACACTTATTACCAGACATACGAATACGATACGAAATCAAATGTAAAACTTTGTCTTAGACGAACGCCCTCGCTCGTTTAGACATTTATTTCTCGTACATACACGAGTACTAACTCACGTTGAATTCGTTCATTAGTACTTGTCTCGACACGTGTATTAAAATTTAAAATAATTAATTCCTATTGAATCGTGTACACACGCATACGACAATCGCGTTAAAATTCGATGCAAAATCCATCTCGTAACTCGATATAAATCTCAAATTCGTCATCGAATGAAAAAAGCACGAAAAAAAATACGAAACAACCACGTCAGTAAATCTAGAATTTCTGAAAAGTTCGCATGTAAACTCTCTCGAAACGTTACGTCGATTTTAAACAACGAAACGCGTGATAAAACTCTGCAACTATTTTTCAATCAATTTTTTCCCATGCCTGAATTGCCGGCGATCCACAGCTGACCAGATCGCCGTCTCAAAAACGTGTGAAAAACTTTTTTCCTCAATCGATTTGTCAAAAAAAAAGAGAGAGAAAAGATAGCACTATGGAATAAAAACCTACATAGACATTTGGGTCTTTTCATTTTCAATATAAACTCGCATTTCACTTAAAACTTTACCGATTCATCTTTATAATATGCGAAAAAGCTCGCAAATTTATTGCTGCTCTACTGCAAGTTATACGTTAAAATACTGTCAAAACGCTTTTAAAGATTTTTTACCATACGTCTTCGCTGTGCTTTGTATATTAAAAAAATTCTCGATTACTTTGACTAGGTATCAACTTTCAAGTATGTGATTTTTAAACGCTATACCATGCCAGGTGCTGGAAGCAATAATTCATCGTAGACTGTGGCTTCAAATTTAATGATCCAAGAAAATTTACGTAATTAGAGATAAAGGGATAATGGTACGATGAGGTCTCCAAGTGTGAAATTTTCACAGATCCTCGATTGAAATGTTCAGCTTGAAATAAACGAGCTGTATTATGCATGGTGAGTTTATTAAGCTCGCTCATCGCGCTGCGGTCGACGAAATTTAAATTACCATTTAATTGTATAGTTTCGACTGTGCAGCGTAATCGACCTATTCTTGTCAGTAATTATCGCACGATTTACTCATTAATTGTGGTACGGTAGTTTTTGGTTTGAAATGCCATAGTTACAAATTTGATTTAAACCGAACGAAGTATGGTAACGGGCTATCTGAGTTTCAAATTGATACGATACGGAGAAACTCGCGAACTTGAAATATGATACGAGAAAAGTTTTTGAAAAATTAATAAAAGGTACTTGCATTGTATCCCCAGAGTTTTAAAAATAATGAAATGCTTTTGTTCTCAAACTATGATATTTCAAATACGAGTACCCTTTGGGATTAAGATAACAAAAAATACGACCACATTGATTTTTTCAATTTTAAAAATCGAAAATACCCGTGAACAAGGATCTAGCACGCTTTGAAGGTAGTCGTAAACGATTCCAACAGTTGAAATATAGACTGTGATGAAAATTTCAAAAAATTTTAACTATGTGCAAGATTTTTCGTATTTTTCTTATTCACGACTACAAAAATACAATTTTGGAATTATTAGCCCCTCTTCAATTTGTTTTTTTTTTGTTGAAATTAGAGCCAAAACAATTGGTGAAAAATAATAATTTTTGCAAAATTTCCAAAAATGTCGAGAAGTTGTAAAAATTGCCAAAAAAAAAAAAAACATTAAAAATGTTGTAAAAGTGGTGAAAAGTTGACTGGAACATTAAAAATTTCATCACCATATTAAAATTTTGTAAAATCAATGAAAAAGGTCGTCAAAATTTCGGAAAAGTTGTAAAAATTGTTGAAAGTCCAATAAAAAATCATTGAAAATGTTACAAAAGTTGTAAAAAATTCGTAAATTTTTTTTTGAAAATTTGTAAAAATTGTCAACAATATTACGAAAAACTTTGAAAATGTTGCAGACAATGTGGAAAAGTCCAAATGTCCAAAATGTTATGAAAACATTCGAAAATTTCTTAAAAATCGTTGAAAATGTTGCAAAAGTTGTGAGTCATAAAATATAAATTTTATGTAACCAGACCATAGGATATGCGTTTTCTATGTGTAATTCCG
Organism: Pseudococcus longispinus; assembly: GCA_900064475.1. Classification (NCBI taxonomy): domain Eukaryota; kingdom Metazoa; phylum Arthropoda; class Insecta; order Hemiptera; family Pseudococcidae; genus Pseudococcus; species Pseudococcus longispinus. The sequence goes on along the minus strand of FIZU01041002.1, from coordinate 8,996 downwards.
CGAAAAACCTGACGAAATTCCTTGACGATGACTTTTAGACATTTTGCTCGACTTTTTTGGACTTGGAAGAATTTTCAGATTTCCGTTGACCTTTTGAACTTGGAAAATTTCAGAGATTATTCTGATTTAATGAGATATTTTGCCAGACAATCAATTTAAACTTTTTGAGCTTGGAGAAAACTGACTTTAAGATATTTTGTCAGACTTTTTTGGACTTGGAAAAATTTTCAGAAATAATGCTGACTTGTAGACATTTTTCAGCCAAATAATTTAGACTTTTTGAACGTGGAAAATTTTAGTAATCACGGCAACTTTACAATATTTTGTCAAGCAGACTTCTTGAATTTGGAAAATTTCAGATATTACGCTAACTTTTAGATATTTTCTTAGACTTTTTTGGACTTTGAAAATTTTTAAGATTTCCAATGAATTTTTGGACTTGGAAAATTTCAACTTTATGGACTTGAAAATTTAAGGAAGTTCAAACCAGACATTTTGTCAAAAAATTTTTTTAGATCTCTAATGAATTTTTGGACTTGGAAAATTTCAACTTTATGGACTTATAAATTTCGAGAAAGTTCAAACCAGACATTTTGCCAAACTTTTTTGAATTTGTAAAATTTTCCAGATTTCTACTGACTTTTTTGTATTTGGAATTGAATTTCGAAAATATTTCAAAAAAGTTCTATTACGAAATTCACTGAAGAAAATCCGTTTTGCTGATTTTTAGATATTTTGTCTGACTTTTTTGGACTTGGAAAATGGTTCAAAATTCAATTGATTTTTTGAATTTGAAAATTTTCATGAAAATTTCAAATATCACGAGTTTATGGACTTGAAAAATTCAATGAGCAAAAGCATAATTATCATAGTTTTATGGGTAGTATGGAAATGGCAGAGTCTTTTGTACTGACTTTTCAGACTAAAAAAAAATTGAAAATTGATTATTTTGAATTTTAGTCCACATCGAAAATAAGTTTTTTCAAATACGAACTTCCTTTAAATATTTTCTGGAAATTTTGACGATTTCAAAAAAAAAAAACGAGTTAAAGGTGTTTCCCAACTAATTTGAGATCGATGATCACAAATCTGGTATTAATTTTTGGCATACTCTGGTTCTCGCGAGAAAAGCATTTTACACACAGATTCATCACTAGCAACTTTTTTTTGGAATGTTCAAAATCCTCAAAAAAAAATTTGCTCATAATATTGACGAGAAAAAGATATGGAAGAGGGTTTTGGAATCAAAGAACCATGTTTTTTGCACTGTGGCTTTCCGGCAGGTTTCCGGCAGCCTTGCCTGTTTGAAAATGATCTGAGACATGTTTTTTGCATTGTGAGGTTCCTGCAAACTTCTTGTAAACTTGCTGAAATATTGCCTTAACCGAAAATGACTTGAAGTTGAAGAATCATCTTCTTGCATTGTGAGGTTCCGGCAGTCTTCTGACAAACTTGGTCGAAACTCACCAGAACGAAAATCACTCGAGGAATCATGATTTTTATAAATTTTTTGATAGTTTGTAGGTACAATATTTCAGACATCTTTGACAACCTTTTCATAATTTTTTCAACATTTTTAAAAATTTTCAGCTCTTTTTACATTTTATGCACTTTTGACGATTTTTATTTCATTTTTTGTTTTTCTGTATTTTAGAGCATCGAATTACTTGGTGTTTCGATAGCATATTTTCTCCTTAGGTTGATACAAAATCGTAGTAGAATAGTACGAAATTGAACGCTTATAAAACCCTTTCCCCTCCTCCTAACCTTCTCAATTTCCCAAATCGAGGCTGATTTGATGATATTGGTATTGGACTTTTATAAATCGAATTCACCAAACATGAAACTGGAGTCAAAATCATTTTCCCAAGGTAAAACCCGAAAAGAACAAGTTTGGGGCCTCTGAAGCATTGTAGAAAATGAAAAAAGAAAAACACTTTTATAGAATTTTTTGGGTAGCTGTGCCTACTCCCTTTTAGTAAATTATTCATTTCCAGTTCGCATTTCCAGTTGAAATTGTTCGTAAAAGTCAAGCCATACTTATTAAAAATTTCCCACAACCTACGTAAAATTTTCGTTAATTCTCTTATCAAATTATTTCTAAATCCAAAAAATTACCATCGGCACCTGCTATCTAGGATTTCCTTCGAACAGGTACATTTCACAATCGATTCAACTCGTTCTGCCATTTCGAGAGAAATTTCGACGAAATAATTAAAACGTAAATTAAATTTAAACTTTTGTTACATCTAAAGCCGAATAATCTTTCGAGGGGGTTTCATTTTAAAATAAAATCCGCTGTTAATTCCTCATCCAATCAATTAACGATTCATTTTTCCATGACGAAAATTTCCACCAAAGCTGTAGGAAATTTTATACGAAACCCGGCGATGATGACGTAATAAAAAACGTAAATCTGAAAATTGTACAAATTATACGAAATTTTCGGATAAAAACATCAGACACGTGGCGCAGCATAAAATACCAAATCTGTAACACGCCTTAACCTTACGTATCACAATCCTACGTACACGAGTATGTATTTCTCTCTTGACCCTTTTTTGAATCGAGCCTCGTACTTGGAATAAAATAAACCAAAAATTATAATAAAATGCGTCGCAGAAACACATTTCAATGATTTCAGATTTCGTACGTATAAGAACAACACCAGACACACTTTGAGGGGATTTATACGTTTTAAAACTCGACCTCGGTTATATACGTAGTTCCTCTTTATAAACAATGGCTGTATAATTAATCCATATAGACCTATAAGAATTCTTATATAGATGAAGATAGGTCGGCCAAAAATTTTCCACCCTTGAAAATACGAATAAGTACCTACTCCTTTGAAATGTTTGGGCCAGAATTTATTAAAAAACCGACTCGATATGGCAACGTGAAAAAATTTCATCTTACGTCGCGTCGTCGATATAAACCGCAATTATAAACGAGCTCGACCTTTAATCGGTGAATTTTTTTGGAGCTAATGTCGACACGAAATCTCATAAAAGCGATATTTCATATTGTAACAGCTGAAACTTTGATAGATTAAAATCGCATCATTAATCTATTCCGTATTCAAGTCGATGAAGTAAAAACAATAATAAACTTCAACTAGCATCATACGCCACCATTTTCGCGCTATTATTATCGTACTTTCTCACCAAGTTCATTTTTCATATTTCTCTATCGCGCAAATCCACCTTCTTTGATTTCGAATATTTCGTCTTATATTTTACGTCTTTTATTAATGCAATGCTTCGAACTTCACAGTAGTAATTATTTAACGAAATTATCCAATTAGATTATAGAATATCAAATGTTGAAAGTGTACGAGTCACATCGACATACCAAGAATTATTATGTATACGAAATCTCGTTAAACTCTCATAAATAAAGAAAGAGAAATTATCGAAAGATTTACATAAAAATTCACTCATTGCTGATGAAAATTTCATTCGTTATATTAAACTCGAGCACGAGATAAATAAATAAAAGTACTATCACCAAGGATCAAACTTCTTCCAAAAATATAGATATTTGAGCACTCAGATTCACATCTTGCCAAAACCAAGATACATGACAATAATATTTTAAAATGGCAACTTTACTCTATCATTTTGAAAAAAAATTACGACAGGTTTGCGGATAGGGGACGAGGGGGGAAGTGAATTGTTTTTCACCATATTGGTTGACACCTTAGCTAAAATATTCGTTGTTACGTGTAAGCGAAATATTTCAAAGTTCGTTGCTTCTATACAGGGTGTTCCGATAGTTATGCACCACCTTCAAACCAGAAATACACCACATAAGGGTATGCGTGTTTGCCGACCACAGGATTCCAAGGGGTAAAATTATGCATTAGTCGTGGTTGATGTTCCGCAACGCCGTAACTCCGCTAGTAATTCAGATAGGCGAATTTTTTTTTGAAACTTCCTTGTACAACTTTTTAAACGCTACAAAGTGAGTTATATTCATGTTTTGCCTAACTCTAGAATTGAAGGAGCTAAAATGAATTGAAAATTTGTAGGTTTCATAACTCCTTCAATTTCAAGTTATGCAAAATTTTGTAAGTCATTTTTTGTTGAACTTTTTGAGCTCTACAAAATAAGCTAATAATTTTCAACATAGCGCTAAAATTGAAGGAGCTACAACCATAAGAAAGATAAAAAGTAACACTATTTTCTCAAAATTGAATTTTTTCTTTTCAAAAAATTTTCAAAATGGTTTCTCATGCTTTCAATTTTGGAGCTGAGTAAAAAATTATTAGCTCATTTTGTAGAGCTCAAAAAGCTCAACAAAAAATGACTTGAAAAATATTGCCCAACTTGAAAAGTGAAGGAGTTATAAAGCCTACCAATTTTCAAATCGTTGTAGCTCCTTAAATTTTAGAGATATGTAGACCATGAATATAACTCACTTTGTTGAGCTTTTTGAGCTCTACAAAATGAGCTAATAACTTTTAGCATAAGTCTAAAATTGAAGGAGCTACAACTATTAAAAAAATGAAGTGGCATTATTTTCTTAAAATTCAATTTTTTTCAAAATGGTCTCTCATGTTTTCAATTTTGGAGTTGGGCAAAAAACTATTGAATCATTTTTTAGAGCTCAAAAAGCTCAACAAAAAATGACCAACAAAATTTTACATAACTTGAAAAATGAAGGAGTTTTGAAATCTACAAACGGTCTTTCCTGATGAAGTCGTGAAATTGGCTCTTGACCCAAATTTCCTCGAAAGTGGTCCTAAATGTTACCCTCGATGTAAAAACTCATCACCAAAATTTGTTACCCCCACCCCACCCATTCCCGAATCATCACCGGACTCACCCCTATAGATAAATCAAAATTTCAATACGCGATATTTTCGGAGGGGGAGGTGAAAAATTCTGAAATTTTCATAGATTGTGAGTACTATGTGAGTACACTCACTTGTGAAAATTTTTTCAAAAAAATCGAAAAAAAGTTCTCAACTTTTTTGTATTTTGAAATTTAAAAAAAATGAAAAAAGGGGGGGGGGTGATGTGACTAATTTTTTAAAAATTTTGTGATACCTTTAGGTATACCTAACATATATTTCTTCGAGACCATTCTTTAAAAAATTCAAAACCGAAAAAAAAACTATTCATTTCATACGTTTTGAGGAGGAAAAAATTTTTTATTTTTTTTGGATACCAGTCCCCTAGTTTGATGTCACTCTATAAGAGAGTGATGCAGAAATGTTTTTAGCCCGATCGATTCATATTAACTTGCCCCTCAACGACCATTTTGAAAATTGAACACAACGAGCCCGAGCTCAGTATTACTCCACTACGACGCGTGAGAAAGTCCCGAGCTCGCGCTAGTGATGTTCAATTTACGAAATGGTCGTTGAGGATCGGATTAATATGAATCGATCGAGCTAAAAAATTTTCGAATCGTTCTCTCATAAAGTGACGTCAAACTAAGGGTTTGGGTCCCGAAAAAAATTCAACATTTTTTCCCCTTCAAGTATAAAGTGAGTAGTTTTTTTCAGTTTTGAATTTTTTAAAGAATGCTACCATCGCTTTTGGGTCTCGAAAAAAAATATATTTATACCTAAAGGTATTATAAAATTTTGAAAAAAATCAGCCTCATCATCCCCCACCCCAATTTTTTTATTTTTTTAAAATTTCAAAGTGCAAAAAAATTGAGAAAATTTTTTTAGATTTTTTTTTGAAAAAATGTCCACAAGTGTACCCACATAGTGCTCACAATTTGTGAAAATTTCACAATTTTTCACTCACCCCTGCGAAGATATCGCGTACTGAAGTTTTCATATATAGGGGGTGATAATAATTTTCAAGTCATTATAGCTCCTTCAATTTTAGAGTTAGACAAAACTTGAACATAACTCACTTTATACAGCTTAAAAAGTTCTACAAAAAAGTTTCAAAAAAAAATTGTCTGTCTATATTATCTGCGGAATTACGAAACTTCTACCACGACTTGCATAACTTTGCCCCTTCAAATCCTAGGGTCGATGCATACACTTATGTAGTTTGAGTACCTGCATCTCTGGTTTGGAAGCGGAGCACTACTACCAGAACACCCTGTACATGAAGCATTTTTTTCGTTATTTCAAGGGCGAAAGATTATTGTAAAAATAAGGAAGAAAGAAGCGAATTCCGGGTTTTTCGTATATACGTCGTGGAAATTCTTACCCTTTGCATAATCTTTCGAGTTTTTCGCGAACAAACATATTTAATACGTGAAATCGCCCATAACAAAGTACGAGAGATATACGAGCGTAATACGATAGGGGCAAATCTTAACAGTACAATCACGTAATACTATTTACTAAAGTTTTGATATTAAATTTTTACCCGAAAATATTTACGTTTTTCGATGGAACAAACAATATTGAATTTTTAGGTAATTGTGAGAAAACTCTACGTAAGATGAAATTCTACGCTTCTATTTACCTTTGTAGGTACCTATCTTAGATAAATCGTGGCATTCTTTTTTATTACCCCGTCGTTTATAAATCAATTTTTATAATTTTTCGGCCAATAAATCACAACTGCGACGTAAGTTTATTCATTTCGAGTTGAATGTGCTCGATAAAATTATAAAACTTGAGATATCATTGAACTTGTGCACGTAAATACGAGTATGCGTTGCATATGTATTATTTTCTTATACTCGTATAACCCTAAACAGAATGGAAACCTTTGAAAGAAATTTAAGCCAGCAATTTGTAATCTAATCAGTTTATCGAAATAGGATTCTTTCATGTCGCTGAATCTTTTTTTTACACAGTTGGCCTTATTTTCGTATTCGATGTTTCTATGGTACATTTTCTTATACCAAATGATACGAATACAAATACGAATTATAAGAGTAAAAGTTTAAGAACGCGTTGTACTAGTTTTAAATGAATAGCAAAAAAAAACCATAATGGTAAATGGTAGAAATTTTTAAAAACGAAACAACGCAACGTGAGTAGAATTTTGTTTTTTTGAGATATTTCGTTCGATCGTGTCTCGTCTATTTCATTCGTATACGTCCACTTACATGTGTACCTCTCTTTAGCAATCAGCTGATCAAATGGTAAAGTAGTCCAGATAAAGTTTTTCTATGACCAATTAAAAAGCACGAAACTTTTTTCCAAAATAAATACTCGATGTGGATTCCAATTCGAATTAAAATGATATTGGAATAACGATTGAAAACCTCGTCATCTTACAATTTTACTAGTTTGAAAATGTTTCCACTCGAAAGTGGACGCTATGGTCATTTTCTCACGGTACTATTCGATAAACATAGTTAGCTGAGGTGTTTGAACTTTGGAGTGTAATCGTCGCTTATATTACTATAACTTAAAAGGACTGAAAAATCTTGGAAGACAGAGTGGTTCATTGATTTAGAGAGCCAGTGAACATTCAACAGATTTGTATGTCAACTCCCAAAAAAAGAAATCATGAAAAATAGCACGAGTAACTTTTTAAATCGATTTCATCGAGATTAGAAAAAAATGCTATCAAATTATCAGGTGGAGAATTGTCGCCTTTGACTTTTCCATACTGTTTTCATCAATTTAATTTTACGTTCGTTCAACGGCGCGGCGTTGGAAAATAAAAGATCAAATGAGCCAAATTTTCAAGGACAAGTTTTTATAACATCTTTGGGCTCATCAACCCATAAAAAAGTCAAGAAGAAAAATTTTTCAACTTTCTTCTACCTAATAAACCAACAATCCCCTTGAAACCAATTTGAAAAAAACAGGTGATAGCCTACGCTCATTTCTCAGATTCCTCAACGGTAATACTTTTCACTCCAGTGGCTCATCGTTAAGGTACAAATATTTACTCGTACTTGAATTCTAATTACAAATACTGCGTATCTACGATTCTAGTTTGGTCGAAACTTGAAAGTTTGTAGTGTATATTTCTCCAGTGAATTATGTATAAATTTAAATTCTGGTTTTAATTGAAATTTGTGATTTAAATTTTAACTGGTACATGGTACTTGAAACTACAAAAGAGGTGTTTAATTTAGGTGGTATTTTAAAGAACTACTCGTGGTTCATTTAACGAGTATATTTTCGAAAAAATACTACAAAAATTGGACATTGAAAGAAGATACATCAAGTTGAATTGGAGGGAGAGAGTAGCACAAACGTTGTGTTCAGATTTTGAAAATACATTACTGAAATCAGTGAAATCACTCCTCCCTTAATTACTGATTAAAACATTCAAAAATTTATAAAAGCTGTTATATTACATAAAACGGCCTAAATATAGTGATTTTTACACAAAAATACGATTGGCAGTGATTTTTCAAAATTACCCTCTCCCTTCTCGTTAATTGACCTAAGCTTTACTTAAACTATTCATTTTTAATGATAATTTTTCTCGCTTTAAAAAAAATTAGAAAACAAGGACAACTGACTTTTTTTTAAGTATTCCTAAAAGATGTGATGGCGAGGGTAGGGGGGGGGGGTTAAAATCATCAGAAATAGTATACTTTTGACTTTGAGTAAAAATGTCGTATTAAAAGTATTTCTATAAAAATTTCCTCAAATTTAGTTTTTTTTGCATTTTTTATAGAAAATTTGGAAAACATGAAAATATGAATCATTTTCAGTTTCTATGAAAAATGCAGTAGAGGTGAAAACTCACTTCTAACGGCATTTTATAATAAAAATATCTAATTTTAAACCATTCCAAGAATTTTTTTTCGAATCAAAATTTTCTAAATTTTTAATGTTTAAAATTTATTTTTGCAAAATCAAAAGTTGGCAAGGCTGCAATGAAATATTTTCAAATTTTTCAATCGAAATAATTTTTCTGCATCGAAAAGAGCCCTTTAGGTTCAACAGGGTGTCTAACAAAATTTTTCGAGAAAAAAGTTTGACTTAGCTTGACCTTTTCGAATGACTTTTTTGACATTATTACAACCAAACCCCAAATTTTTTGACCCCCCCCTTGTGTATATTCGTTTTAAAGGAAATTTCAAGCACTTTTTTGTCCCTC
>FIZU01040996.1:0-13575 GCA_900064475.1 Pseudococcus longispinus | reverse complement strand
TTCCTTGCTCTTCTTCGGGCACAACTTTTTCTGGTTTATCTCTGGAGGGTTTGTCAGGCACTGGTTTTTCAGCTTTTTCAGAAACCTCAGGCTTAGGGAAAGGCTCAAATTTTTCTAAATGTGTTTCAACAAGTTCAGTAACTGGTTTTAATGGTGTTTCAGAAGTAGACTCTGTAGGTTTATTTTTCTCTGCAACAGTCTCTTTTGGTTTTTGAGGTTTTTCTGGAATTCTTTTCAATTTCACTATTTCCATTTCATCAATTTTATCTTCAGGTAGTTTACCTTTCCCTATTTTCATAGGTTTCTGTTTTTCTTCTTCAGGAATTTCTGGTTTTGGTTTTTGTTTACGGCGATATACAGGAATAGAATCAGGAGAAGGAAGCGTGTTGTCATATTCCTCAGTGAGTACTGATTCAGATGGTACTTTCTCAGATATAATAGGTTTCAAAGGCTCAACTGAAGTAGATTCAACTTCAGGACTGCTAGGTTTTTGTTCTTCTACTTTGGGAATTTCTTGCTTTGGTCTTTGTTTACGACGATATACAGGAATAGAATCGGGAGAAGGGAGCTTGGTGCCATTTTCTTCAGTGGGTACTGATTCAGATGGCACTTTATCAACTGCGATAGATTCAGGTTTCTCATCATCGGTTATAGGTTTTTCAGGGACCACTCGACTGCTACTAACACTAGGTTGTGATTCCTCATCTACTACCTTAGGTATTTGTGCAGGTTTAGAAATACGTGTTTTATCAACAGGTTTTGGTATTTTACGAGAATAATCTAAACCAAACCCAGGCTTTTCTTCTTCAATTTCAGGCTTAGTATCTATCACTTTCGGTTTTTCAATTAATTGGTCAGGTTTTTTAGGTGATTTTTGAGAATAATCTAAACCTAATGAGAATGGCTTAGGTTGATCTTCAGGCTTAGATTTCTCTGGTGTTTGTGATTCAATTTTATCCAACTTTGGTTTAGGAGTAATTTTCTTCGAATAATCTAAACCAACATCAAACTTTGATTGTTCTTTCTTTGACGAAGGTTTAAATTGCTCTTTTGACTCTTCTGGAGATTTGGTATCAACTTTTGTTAGATCATGGAGAGTATCTTTAGGTGATTCATCTTCTGTGTATGTTGGTTTATCAGCTACAAGTTCCTTTACTGGTTCTTTCTTATCTCTTGGTTTTCTCCAAGAAACTTCAAGACTATCTGGTTGTTTGGTTAGAGGAGTAGTACCTGGTTTCTCTTCTGGTAATTTTTCAGGAATGAGCGTTTCTTGTGATTTTGGTTCTTGTAATACAGGTGTTGGTTTCTCATCTAATAAGTTTTCTTTTGTTGATTCAGCGGTTTTAGGAACTTTTTTGACAGGTTGTAGTTGTACAGCATCTAATTTTGGTTTTTCAATAACTTTTTGCTTGACCTGGGTCTTTTTCAAAACAACTTTCTCCTGAGTCCAAGGAATAGACGTTCGTCGTCCAATATCAGTAGTCGATGAATCAACATTTTCAGGAATGTCTTCTGACTTTTTCAAGTCTTCTTGTTCAACCATAGAAGTTTCACAGAGTTCTGGTTGTTTATCTTCAACTTCTGATGGTGTTTTGTCAATTTTAGGTAAATTATCTGGGTGGTTAGAAATTTCACTATCAATAGCCTTTATACTAATATCTTTGACTTTTTTCCTCCTTTCATAAATCTTTTGTACACCTTCCACAGAATCAGGTGTTTTTGAAGGCTGATCTAGGTGCTGATCAAGCTTTTCATCTTTTTTAACGATTTTTTTTCGTTGATATATTTTTGTTACATCCAATGTTTCTTGAGAATCATCATTTGGTAATGTCTTTTGTGGAGTTTCTGGAACAACATCATGAGGTGCATGGTCTTGTGAAAGTTGTTCACCAATGGCGGTCTCTGTTTTTTTAGATTTGGTTATTCTCTTTCGTTCATAAATATTTTGAGTGTTTGTTTCTTCTTCAGTAATATCTGGTTTTTCTGGTTCAATTTTATCAATTTTCAGTATTGTTTTCTCATCTTTGGATGTCTGTGTTTTGTCCAAACTTTGTTCACGTGAATGGGTTTGTTTTTTAAGAGATATTTTTTCTCTAGTTCCATGTGTAGGTTTATCCAAGTTGTCAGTAGGTTGTGATGGTTTTTCAAATTCTATATTTGAAACATCTTCAGGAGCAAGAGATGGTTTCCTCAAAACAACCTTTTCTTCTGTCCATGGAATGGGTTCTTTTTTACCATCTTTAGGTTGAAGTGGTTTGTCTTTAGACTTGGTATCATCTTCTGGAGTTAGTGAAGGTTTCCTGAGAGTAATTTTTTCCTCAGTCCATGGAATAGGTGTCTTTTTGCCATCAGTAGGTTGAAGCTGCTTATCAGTTGATTCTGGAACGTCTTTACGACTAGGTGAAGGTTTTCTCAAAGACACTTTTTCCTGAGTCCATGGAACAGGGGCCTTTTTACCATCAACAAGTTTGGGTAATTTTTCTATAGATTCAGGAGTGTCTTCAGGTGTAAGGGAAGGTTTTCTGAGCGTAATTTTCTCTTCTGTCCATGGAGTAGGTGTCTTTTTACCATCAGTAGGTGTAGGTTCTGGAACTTCTTTACGAACTGGTGAAGGTTTTCTTAAAGACACTTTTTCCTGAGTCCATGGAACAGGAGTCTTTTTACCATCAGTAGGTTTAGGAAGTTTTTCTACAGGTTCAGGAGCATCTTCAGGCGTGAGAGACGGTTTTCTGAGAACAATTTTTTCTTCTGTCCATGGAGTAGGTGTCTTTCTACCATCGGTAGGTTGGACAGGTTGTTCAGTTGTTTCTGGAGCTTCTTTGCGAATAGGTGACGGTTTTCGCAAAGAAACTTTTTCTTCTGTCCATGGCACAGGGGTTTTCCTTCCGTCAGTAGGTTTTGGAGGTTTCTCCAAAGGTTTCTCAGAATCATCTTCTGGTGCTAGGGAAGGTTTTCTCAAGGTAACTTTTTCTTCTGTCCATGGAATTGGTGTCTTTCTACCATCTGTAGGTTGAACAGGTTGTTCAGCTGTTTCCGGAACTTCTTTGCGAATAGGTGAAGGTTTTCGCAAAGAAACTTTCTCTTCTGTCCACGGCACAGGGGTTTTTCTTCCATCAGTGGGTTTTGGAGGTTTCTCCAAAGGTTTCTCAGAATCGTCTTCTGGTGCTAGCGAAGGTTTTCTCAAGGTAACTTTTTCTTCGGTCCATGGAGCTGGTGTCTTTCTACCATCAGTAGGTTGAAGAGTTATTTCAGCAGATTTTGGAACTTCTTTACGAACAGGCGAGGGTTTCCGTAAAGAAACTTTCTCTTCTGTCCATGGCACAGGGGTTTTTCTTCCATCAGTAGGTTTTGGAGATTTATCCAACGGTTTTTGCGAATCATCTTCTGGAGCTAACGAAGGTTTTCGCAACGAAATTTTCTCTTCCGTCCATGGAAGAGGAGATTTTTTACCTTCAATAGGTTTCAATGGTTTTCCTGAAGAATCTGTCACAATTTCTTCAGGAGTTTCAGTAGGTTTTTTCAATTCTATTTTTTCTTCGGTCCAGGGTCTGGGTTTCGTTGAATCCTCCACTGGTTTCAATGGCTTACCAAATGAATCAGTGGGGAGATCTTTATGCGTATCGATGGGCTTTTTTAGCTCAATTTTCTCTTCTGTCCATGGTATGGGACCTTCTTTTGGTTTTTGTGAAAGTTCATCCTCACTTTCAGGAGCCAAAGATGGCTTTCTCAGGATAATTTTTTCTTCAGTCCAAGGAATAGTTTTTTTCTCTGGTTCTCCTGGTTTCAACGGTTTTGAAACTGTTTCATCTGTATCTTCTGGAGCCAAAGATGGTTTTCTCAAAATTATTTTTTCTTCAGTCCATGGTTTTACTTTTTGCTCAGTTTCAGATTTTGGTTTTTCCAACTCTGAATCAGGGATAGGAGTTGGTTTTTTGAGAACAATTTTTTCCTGGGTCCAAGGAACTGGTTTTGGTTTATCTAATGATTGTACGTTTTCAACTTCTGTTTCTTTTAAGCTTGATTTTCTCTTAGTGTCTACTTTTTTCAAACTTATTTCTTCTTGAGTCCATGGAACCAGTTCTTTGGGTTTTGAATCGATCTGAGATTGTGTATCTTGCTCAGTATCGATATTTTTCCTCCTCCAAGTTGCAGTGGTTTTACTTCTATCATGTTCCACTTCAGTTTGAGCTACAGTTAGTCTTGTTCCATCATCTACAACTTGTTGAATTTCTCCTTTTTCGCTGGTTTTCTTGAATTTTATTTTCACTATTCCTCCTACATCGGTTATGTCATCGATTACACCAGAATGAGGTTTTTGTTTTTCGATGGTATCCTCGGTAATTTCTTTTTGATAAGAGACAAATTGTTCATCACAAACATCGTGTATCAATGCGGTATCCGGTTTCTTTCTCCAAGGTATTTCTTCATCGTCGCTTCTGACGAGTTGTTTTTCCAGCACTTTTCCGATGACTTTTTTCGCTTTCTTTTTCTTAATTTGTTCGATACTTTCATCTTCGGATATCTCTGAAGTTGGCTGGTAAACATCGGGAATCAATTCTTCGCTTTTTTTCAAAGGTTTTGTAGTTTGAGTTCGAGATTTTATTTTAGATACACTTGTAACTGTTTGTGATATGTCTTCGGGTTGGTCTTCATAAACCTGACCAGCTCTTGTTTCAACGGTTTTGGTTGAAGCTTTTTTAGTTTTAGTGATTTGAGTTTTTTGAGTAGCCTGATCTTCTAATAATTGCTCCGGGGTTAATTCTTCGGGCAGTTGATCACCATAATAAACCTGACCAGTTTTTGATTCGATAACCTTTTTAGTAGCCTTTTTGGTTTTGGTAATTTGAATACCTTCAGTGGCCTGATCCGGCCCTAAATCGCTTTCTGGCAAATCGCCATGAATTTGGTCCCCTACATAAACCTGACCAGCTTTTGTTTCAGTAACCTTAGTCGTCGCTTTTTTAGTTTTACTAATTTGAACACTTTCCGTAGCCTGTTCCGGTGTTGACCGACCATCTTTGGCCAACTCCCTTGTCAACACTTTGTCGATCACTTCTTTGGCATGTACTTTTTCTCGAGAAACCACCGAAGTAGTAGAATCGGGACTTTCGAAACGTTGAGAGACAGCAGTAACACGACGACGTTTCGTCACCCTCCAAGGTAACGTTTCATCACCTTGAGGCAGTTCGATAACGTCGCTTACTTCTTCGCTACTAGTAGACGTTTCTTGACTGAGGTAAAGTTGGGGTGAAGCGGAGATTCCTTTTTGGCCACCCGGTGCACCCTTACTACTCAATTGCCCACCCTTCTTTTGATCACTAACTGGGACTTTTTGTACGATTCCAGGTCGTCCTGAAATTGAAATAGTGAATGTAACGGATTACTTACCTCGTATAGCAATTTTCAATCAACTTGATGGCGTCATTGAAGTTGAAATTTCTTTTGCTTGATGTGCTTTTACGATCGAGTAGCTGGAGGAGTTGGGGATTAAATAGCATCAGAACCGAAGTCAATATGGTCAAGATTATCAAGAGGGAAGAGGGGAATTGCATTTTTTCAAAAATTGAAAAATATAAAAGAGATATTTGGCAGAGATTTTACAAAATTTCGCATTAAAAATACGAACAAATCAATTTGCCAAGAATTTAAACGCCTTACGAATATTAAAAAAAATTGCCCCAAAGCCATAAACACATTCCACCATTAATCACATTTCCAATAACGTGTAATTTCGCATTTCAACGCGTACGTATGTATGCAGTATGTACATATTCGAACGACGATAAGAATTGCATTCGTTCCATGAACTCAAAAGGGGTATACGACACTATAAATATCGTCGCGTCGTCCTTGCACTATTTCAAGTGTGTTCTACCGCCGCAACGCTCAAGTAAACTTTCCATAAATGGAATCATAACTACCGATTCTAAATTAGGATACAAGTCGAATACCATACGCATGCAAGCTCCTTTAATAATTTTTCCATCTCTTATTCATTCTGTGTAAAACTCACGCAGCGAGATGAAGTTATCAATTTACGGTAGGGGACGCTGAATGGGAGGCCTCTAAACGCGTGTTTCGATGGATCGAAGCCAAAAAATCGTTTTCTACTACGTGATTTCTATGACGGCGTAACGAATTCCGCGCTTATAGTTATTTTCAAAATTATGAGTTAGCGTAAGAAATTTTCGAATGTTGCGGTTAGTGCAGTGGCAACGTGCGCGTTGGGATGTTATCGTAGTATTTTTGTGAAGTTTGAACGGATGGTTGTGGTTAATTTTTTTACACAGTTTGCTTAAAATATTAAATTTGAATAACGTAAAATTATAATACAGCAGTTTGTACTCGGTTTTGAAGTGAAAATCCTGGGGTAAGTGATGAATTTATTATTATTTCTCTCAAATCGTGATGTAAATTTTGTAAAAATTCAATTTTTCTGAAAATTAATTTTAAAAATTGATTCCAAAAAATTCTCACGTATTAAAAATTAATTTTCGAATAATTTTCAAAAATATTCGATGCGATTGATAATTCGTTGAATTTTGAAAAATTACCCAAAAGTGGATTTTCGCTTCAATTACAATCTAAATAAAATTCTAAAATTAAAAACTAAAAAACCTCTCGAAATTACAACCTTAGAAATTAAATACCTGATAATTTCCTAAAATAAAATTTTTAAAGATAATCTTAAAAATAGAATACAGTTAATTTCAACCAACTACGGTAATTAAAAAATTACGAAAAAAAATTTCCACGCGAAAAAATTTAAAAATAACTACAAAATTGGATGCCAAAAAGGCACGAGTACTCGAATGATCACAATCAAAAGTGAAAAACCCCCGATACAATGTATTCAGCAAACTATTTTTATAATCCGACGAGATGAATCGTCATCTATTTTTATTCCGAGACATCGCGGCATCATCATCGGCACACCAAAAAAAAAAATTCCACGCTAGGAACCCTCGATAACTCATCGAAATCTTTAAAACCCTAAATGGGTCAATATTTTCTGATTTTAGGGAGAATCAAAAAAGAGGTTAAGGAAATTGGCAATTTGACAGCAGACACCTGGATAATGGATTCAATTTGAAGCGTGTTAAAGTACACAAGTCGAACGACCTAGTTCACCCATCAGGTAAAATTTTTTTACGTCTTAGGAATACCCTATTTTGAGACGTTTTGTACACCGAAGCGTGTTTTTCACATTACAGATCAAAGAAGACCGTCGACCAGAAGCGTAAAATTGTATAATTACATCAAATAGATTATTTTTCAATAATGTCGCGTTTTATTTACGAGCGAATACGTTGCCTTTGAGTCATATTCAACAATAGAATTATCACTGACAAATACCCTTGGAGCGGATCCAAACGTAGTACGAACCGAACGCCGTATATCAGATTGCGAAAAAGATAAAAAAAATTACTAAATTTTATAAATGCTTTATTAATGACACATAACAGTCGACGAAAATCCGCCTTAAAGCCAAATACCACTTAAAATTTTATACTGCGGATATGATCTAACCTTGCGCGAAAATATTTCAGAAAAAGTTTGTTTTTTAAATTAGCGACAAGACAGAAATTGTGAAAGATGTTTATTTAACGACTGACAACCGAGAGAGATTTATGATCCAAGGTTGCCTTGTACTTTCGAGGAACGGGAGAAAAAATCACGATAAATGCTCATTAATACGAATTTTTTTAATTCGGATACCTACCAAAATATCAAAATTTTAACGTTTTTTAATGACCTGCTGTTTTTATATTGAAAGGGATGCATTTCATGAAGAACAGGTAGATTTGAAACGTTTGCCAACAACAGAGTTGCTAAAAATATGCCCATGATAATTTGTTTATTCAATTTTTAAAGGCGTTAATTAGACAGCCTTGATAACATCAACGACATCGTGTTTTTTATGTCTACACGTCGCTTCGTCTTGAATAGTATTCAAAAATTATCGACATAAACAGGTGAACAATGTTGGGATTCAACAGAACATTTCTTTTCGATCAGCGCTCCGAAAACAAGATGTAAACAACCTAGAGACACATCATTGTTCACAAAGAAGATGACGTAATGGAGAAAATTTTGTTTCATTTTTAGATCGTGTTCAAGGATTTTTTTTTGGTAGGTACCTTACATGCTACGTAGTTTTACTAAATAGATTATTTACCTTTCAACTTTCTTCGTGTCTTATTTACGACTGTTACCGTTACGATTCAATAACAAAGTAATAATTTACGAGCAATATTTACAACTTATTTATAAATAATCTAATCCTTACGGAAGTGAAAACACCAAAATGGAAATCGCATTTTTTTTTTTTTCGAAAATTCAACTAGATGAAATTTAACCAAGAATAATAAAAAGAAACAAACCAAACTTATTGAAAATTTTTTTGATGAAAATTGAAAATTGTCGTAGTTTCAATCTTTTCTTCTCTTACGACTTCGTAGTAGTTCAGTGCATATCGAAATAAATCTACCAAATTTTTAGACCAAAATTGAAATTTTCAGTGGTTTTGGTATCTTTCCACAGAAAAAATTGCATTACAATTGATAATTGAAATCGATTGTTGTCGATAACAGTCGATAGTTGTTATCGATTGTTGATGAAATCGATAGTCGAAATCGATTATCATCGAAAGTTGGCTTTTGATCATCATCGATACAAAAAATGGATAAAGATTTGACCGGAGTCGATGATCGTTTGCAATCGATTTTAAGGAAAGATTGTAATTGGTCACAATAATCGATTATCATCGACTTGGAGTATAGATTGTCATTGATTTCGAGTAACAACTACAATCAATTTCGATAATCGATTATAATCAATTTCGACAATCTATTGTAATCAATTTCGACAATCAATTGCAATCAATTTCGACAATCACTTGTAATCAATTTCGACAATCGATTGCAATTAATTTCGATAATCGATTGTAATCAATTTCAGTTGATTTTTGATAATAGATTGTATTCGATTTCGACAATTGATTGTAGCCGATTTCTGATTTTCGACAATTGATTGTAGTCGATTTTTGATTTTCGACAATCGATTGTAGTCGATTTTTGATTTTCGACAATCGATTGTAGTCGATTTCAAATTTTCGACAATCGATTGTAGTCTATTTCAAATTTTGACAATCGATTGTAGACAATTTCAAATTTTCGACAATCGACTGTAATCGATTTCGATAATCGATTGATTTCGATAATCGATTGCAGTCAATTTCGATAATCGATTGTAGTCGATTTCAAATTTTCGACAATCTATTGTAATCGATTTCGATAATCGATTGTGATCAATTTCGATAATCGATTGTAATCAATTTCGATAATCGATTGTAGTCGATTTCAACAATTGATTGTAGCCGATTTCGATAATCGATTGTGATCGATTTCGATAATCGATTGCAGTCGATTTCGATAATCGATTGCAGTCGATTTCGATAATCGATTGTAGTCGATTTCGGTAATCGATTGTAGTTGATTTCGACAATCGATTGCAGTCCATTTCGACAAATAATTGTAGTTTTTGACAATCAATTGCAACTTTATTTCAACTATTGACTAAAATCGATTTTAACTATCAATTATAATCGATTTCAATTATTGACTGTTCCTAATTAATTTTGACTATCGGTTGTAATCGATTTCGACTTTCGATTGTACTAAATCGATTTCTAATGTAATTTTGAACCAAACGTCATCTATTATATTGAGGACGATTGATGAAACAAATCGATAGTCAGTTTCGACGTGGACTGTAGATACCAGATACCATTATTAACTTGATATTTTATTTCATTTTATTTTTTCACATGAACTGATTTCAATTTTGGTAATTGACTTGACTCATACATAATGAAAGAGAAGAATTACGTCACAGGTAAGTCTAATTTGTACACATACATAACTATACAAAACTTTTTTTTCAATTGAAGGCCAGAAATGAAAGTTACAAGTTTTCAAATAAAAAAAATTTATGAAAATTTATAAAAAATTAGAATTGCTTCTCTTTATTTTTCAAATTAAATCTCCAGGAATTAGGTATCAAATGAAAAATAATTATTCCAAATTGGAAAAAAATCATATTTTCTCCAAACGAATGCTCAAAATTAAAAGACTGAACCCCAAATTTCGAGTCAATAGGTAATTTTCTCTTCAAAATGAATAAATTCAGATAAACGATGAATTTTCGAAAACATAAAAAATCAAACAGAACGATATAACTCTTCTCAGAATCCTTTCAAAATTTCTGTTTTTCATCGACACTAAAACCAGAACCCCACCTCGCCCGAGATATTATTCCGAATACCAGGAAATTTTCATCGATAGGTTCCAAAATCATAATAAACTATACGTCGAATTTATCAATAATTAAAAATAACCGTTGTTTATTCGATTGCCAGATCCCGAATCGTGTTCAATAGCCAAATTATAATTTTCCACGAAAAACTCCAATTCGATTGCAACTTGCTAATTAATACGAACGATTTCGCTGCCAAAAAAATACCCATTTTTTTCAATTAGGTCTTACACTCGTCGTTAATTTTCGACCCTTTTTTTTTTGGATGCATTTTTTTATAAGCCATTTCCTGTATACTCGTGTATGTGAGACACCCGGCAACATAATCCCCATTTCTTCCATGCGTAACTGGATAAAATAAGATAATTATAAATCTAGCCGAGATAGTAATTCAAAGCTCATATGTCTTAGAAAACCCACCGCACGAAATTGGAATGAGTGTGCACACGACTGAACCGCTAGCCAGCGCCAGTTTCGATCCCCTCTGCGCCCCCGGCCCCCCCACGCAGTACAAAAATAACTTACACTCGAAAACGAATCACATGTAAACGATAGATTTACAGTTTTAACCGCTCAAAAATTCTGCGTACACGTGTTTTTATGTGAAAAAAAATAATTATCAAAATTTTCTGGAATAAACTACGCTCATTGTACGACTAGAAAATCGTAATTTTCAAGGCTACGATGAGAAATTTTTCTAAAAACGTCGTCGTCTCGTCGTCGTAATGCGTGCTACGTCAATCTTACGATAATTTTTTCTAAAAAAGAAATACCTTTCGAGTTACAACACCCTCCACCTACCCAACTTAATATTAAACTTATGTACTAGGCTAATGACTAAGGAATGGCTGTATCACACGACGAACGTGCCATTGCCGTAGCATTCCGAAGCCATAACATATCTTACGACATTATTATAAATCTTAAAAAACGCGATGAATTTAATCGTACAAAAATAACCTTTCCGATTAAACTTATTTCTACGGCGAAGATTTACAAGCTTGGCAAACGTAAATTCTCGAATAATTAAAAACAATTAAACAAGCAAGCCAAAATATACTAAATTTAGTCGATCGAATACATCGTCGATCGTAATTTTACACGTTCTTTTTCTTGGCATAATATGTACGTACAATCATATGTATACACGTGCTATAATAATATAATACCAGAACGATGAACCCATTCTCCAGAGATCTCTGGACTCCGCACAAATACCGGACGAAAAAAATAAACGAGCGTATGTTCATTGCTTTTTTATTATTTTCTGCGATACAATGTTCACAACATTTTACATTGCGAATAAAACTTAGTTAGAAAGCAGTCATTTTTTTGACTTTCTCGTCGTGAAATAAAATAGTAGGTATTCGTATAACAAGAAACAATAAAAGAAGGGAAAAAACACCAAAAAATAAGTTAATTATGAGTTAAAGAGAGAAGAGAAAAAAAATTATACAGTAATAAATAAACGTTAATTACGAATATAGCGCGAGAGAGAAAAAATAAATACTTATAAGTTAAAAATATAATACAAGGTAACGATATAATTTTTCAAGCACGTTCGAAACTTCTTCCTTTATTTTGAAGCACACTTACCCGCTGACTTGTTTAATTTGAGGCTGTCATTGGAATGAAATAGAAACAAAACATTTATGTAGAATAACGCTACGACAACCGATCAAGATGTGAGCAAAAATTTGGCTTCTGAGGGGATCCTCTTTCGTGGTGGGGTTTGATGTAGCAATTAACACGTACACACGATTCAACACACGGTGCAGATTTCACAATGCGAAAATTTGTGATTGGAGATGAGTTGTTTTTGATGTGGAAAAATACGTGAAATGAGATCGGTGCTTTGAGAATTGAAAAATGAAGTGATGAAATCACGAGTTGAAGAGTAGTTGAAATACAGATGGATGTACCAATTTGTAAATTGTATTACGAAACCATAAATGAGATTTTGGAAACTTACTGAGTATTGGGAAAGTTGAAAATGAAAAAAAATTGATTTTATGGGCTCAATTTTTGTCTATATTAAATTAAAAAAGTGCCTTTGAGTGTTCAAAACAACCAATCATTAGTCTGTTTGAGCGTTATCGCCATAAAAGAGTAATTTTGCACAAGAGAATAAACATTCCCAATATTACAGAAATTTTGCTGAGTCATAAAATTCTCTCAGCATGATGACATTGCACTTTTTCCTACCTCTTCACATTATTTTCCTCTTCATTCCATTTTCATAGCATGAATTAACAACTGCATTTTAATTGGAAACAAAATTTCAGTGTTTTGATCGAGAAATCCCACTCTCCACCCAATTTTTTCAAAAAATGATTCGTGCGTGATGAAATTTCCAAAACTATTAATTCTCATAACATCTATTAATCAAAATAAAATATTTCATTGCTAAATTTCGTCATTTTGATAAAGCGCCAATTGGAATTCGGATACAATATTTCAATGCAATAAAAAGATGAAGTGGAAAAAAAGACACCACCCACAGTTGCTGGGATCTAAGTTGAAAATTGTTTTCAAATTTTATGATCCAATTAGTCACGTATTTTTTAATCTCGAGACCGAAATCAAGGTTTGTTTTTTTCATTTTCGAATCGTCGCAGAAAAATAAATTAATTGGATACCACAGAAATAAAAATAATTTTATATGAATATGATGCCAATCATTTAAATTGGAGAATCGAACGTTCATTAATCAAATAAAGTCGTGGTTCCTCGAAAAAATATTCGATTTTGAGAATAATGGATCAAAGGAATACCTAATACTTCGAAAACACTGTAAATTGTATTTCGATGATTAATTATTTTTCCAACTTTGAAACTTAAGGGGCAGAAAACCTTCTAGAGCTAGGTAGTAATGGGCGATAAATTGATTGCGAATCGATTAGGTGAGAAAAAATAATCGATTATTCAATCGATTAATTGTTTATCTCGAGAAAATTATATTTTGAGTGGGAAAAATGGAGGTTTTCAATTAGAAATTTTATTTTTAAGCTTTTTAATTTCGATCAAATGAACATTTTGAAGAAAATATACTGATTAATTCTTCAAAAATTAAATCATAGAGGCAAAATCAAAATTTCATATTATATCCAAATTTTTTCAACTTGAAAAATAAAAACGAAATACTTCAAATATTCTATTTTTTATTGAAAACGTGTAAGAGATACTCGGGGATAGGGGGGGGGGGGGGAGGTGAGCAAACCTTCCAATATTTTGAAAAACGAAAAATTTTAAAAAAAC
>FIZU01040994.1:0-31721 GCA_900064475.1 Pseudococcus longispinus | reverse complement strand
AGTCGTTCGCGAACGATTCGTTCACTGAATGAATAGAGTCGTTCGCGAACGATTCGTTCACTAAATGAATCGTTCACAATGAATTAACACGTTCGCGAATGATTTGTTCACTGAATGAATCAAGTCGTTCGCGAATGACTCGTTCACAATGAATTAAGACGTTTCATCTAGTCGCTCATAGAACTGATTCCTTGATTCGAATATCTACAAATGCTCACGACTAGTACGAGTCTAGACGAAATTTTCCTACTTCTAAACGAATGTTCACGAACGATTTGCACAGGAATCGAGAAATAATTCACTAACTGGTTGTCTTAACACGAACCACAATGCTTAACTTACTCATACCTGATTCTTACGTACTCTTAGCATACATACGCACGATCTACCGACTCTAAATTCACTTATCGTACGTCCGAGGTGCCATGCACGCGCAAACCTCGGAACTTACAATCAGCATTATTAATTAGCACCGTAAGCCGTATTTTTACGAGCAATTAAAAAAATTAACACTACAATAGCGTCGCGTCGTCCAGCATACATAACGTACGTATGTGTCTGTGTACCTAGCACAGAACAGCCAAGACCTGAGGTTAAAATTAGTCCTCGTAAATCGTATCCATTTACTATCTGTGTAGGTAATGTACTACACACACGTGTACAATGTAGATACAAATGCTACACCGAAACGTCATACAGCGTAAAATTAAAACACCATAATACGATACGAAAATTACTATATAACGAGTATAATTAAGACTACACTATGGAGCAGAATAATTCGGCTATTTAACTCGAATCGTGTTTTTCCTTCTATTTATTTTTCCTTTTGGCCTATAGCCTGTCCCTGTGCATATCGCGCATCCGCATCTCGCATACGTCCACCAGCAATACCCTTATTCGATTTTCATTAGCACGAATTTACTCTCGTATGCATTGTAATGCCGCACAATCGTACTAGGGCATGTTAATGTAATGGCATTCCAAAGCCCCCGCTAAACCCCGTAGACATTTCATCTTCGCGCCGATATTCCAATTCCACTCACACATATGTACTCGTACGTGTACGTCTGGTCTACGTACGGACACGGTTTTCGCAAATGGCACCGGGTATATCTCGGCGAGCGTTAGTACGCGATTAAATTCATAACCGAAAGGGTTCCTCTCTCTTATCTCATCAGATTATAATGAAATACTCGCGCTACGTGACTTCACATATACACTCGCCCATCATCCGCGTACATGTGCAATTCGATCATAAACACCATCACAGATCCCTCAGTTACCGTCATTAAAAAAAAAAGAACACGCTGAAAATCGTCACAAAGGATAGTCGTAGAGATCGCACGATCCTAGAAGAGGCAACGAACACAAGAAACAGAGGGTGGAAAAAAATAACCTCTCGCGAACTCACGATTTCGCGCGAGAAAAACTCTTCGTCGTAAAGTGCGAAAAATAAGCAAGAAGGAAAATGTAATTTTCCGCAACACCTTATCTTTGGAATTTCATAACGCGTGAAGCAACATCGTTTATACCAAATTACACCAATACACACTCGCATTGGCGCATTATCTAGCATCTCTCCTTTTTCTTTTTCCTTTTCTTTGCTTCTTTTTCGCAGCGGCGACGAATCATCGTCGTCGTCAACAACCTTAAATCAGCTCAAGGTGTTAGAAATTTAACCTACGACGATGAACTACGTATACACGAGTCGACAACGAAGTTAGGGTGAAAGAAAAAAAATACATAAATAAATAACAAGAAAATATAGTATACTCGGTACGTCCTCTTGCAACGTGAAAATGCGGAAAAACTACCAGAAATATGATAACCTAACTACCTACTCGACTCGTACTTTTTCCAGATATTTTTTATGTCGTTTTTGTTCGCGACACGACGCGATGCCTAAAAAAACTACCGAGTACGTTACTTTTACAACAACAAATCGTATTCGGATGTCGTTTACTTTATTTAAATGATAACTTTCTTCCATCATTAAACCGCAGCCTTCATCGTAGTTGTACCGCTGTTTCGTCGACGAATAACCCAACCAAACCTTAAATTATATAAATCGACCAAAAAGACACACCTCTGGCAATATCTCAAATTATATCATCATTTTCATCCATTTTACATACGAATTACTCGAATGAAAGAAATAAAAAGAAATTCCAATTGCTCATTCTCACCAGACGACGACGAAAAAGACCGACGTAGACTGTAGAGAATATTCTGCAATGCGTATTAAAAACGTCAACTAGGCATTTATCGTGTGATAAGTATACTCCTAATAGACATTACGAACTCGTATTTTGATTCGTCGATAAGAATAATGCTTATCTCATCGTTGAACAGAATTATAAATAAGAGGGTTTTCTGCTAAAAAGACATAATACGAGTAAAATGACGAACGTGAGATAAAATTGTGAAGGTCGCATACTCCATACCCCCAACTGTTTGTTGTAAGTATTTTTATCAACATTTTTTCAATTTTATCTACATAACTTGAGCAGGGAACAATTTTGGAAATTTTTCATCAGAATTTGTTTGAAAGAGGATAAAATCAGCTTCCAAATGATATAATTAAATTTTCATTTGGTATTTTACCATAATGTTATTTACTGCAGTAATTCAAACTTTGAAGTGAACTGAAAATAGGGCGAGGAGGGAATGCAACGATCCATAATCGTTCACCAACAAAAAACCTTCATGTATCTATACAAAATGCAGCGTTTATTGAAAGAGTTGGAGTTGGTTCCGATTGCATTGGTCTCTGACAAGGGCTTATATACGAAGTCCCACACAGATTGTAAGCGAGTAGTTAACTGCTACGTGTATAAAGCGTTGTGGGCACTACAACTTCATTTGTCAAAATTACAGCACTTTCTATAAATTTAATGTGATAATGGTAATTCAGAGTAAATGTGATGATTTGCCAGAAATCCATTGAACTACTAGAATTTGCCATATATTCAATATAATTACGGTCATTCGCCGTTAATTCAATGTATTTACGATAATTTGCCATAAATTCAATGTAATTATGGTAACTTACCACAGGTTCAATGTAATTATGGTAATTCACTGTAAATTCAATGTAATTATGGTAATTCAGCGTAAATTCAATGTAATTATGGTAATTCAGCGTAAATTCAATGTAATTATGGTAATTCCGCGTAAATTCAATGTAATTATGGTAATTCACCGTAAATTCAATGGAGTTATGGCAATTTGTCGTAAATTCAGTGTAATTATGGTAATTTGTCATAAGTTGAATGTAATTATGGTCGCCTGATCTATCTTTTGAAATGCAACTAAAAATATTACTAATCATTGGCCGATATCACTTACTCCACCACATCGACATCTCTATCAAGCTCATCAAAAGCTTCCATTTCGCTTACCTGCAACAAAAAAACAAAGAAAACATTTAATATACTGGAACTACGGAATCTAATATTTCTACGTAATAATAACATTAACAATGGCAATCGTTTCGAGGACTTCTTTATTTACTCGTCAAATTCATACATATGAATCAGTTGAAAAGGCTTGAAACGAGCGTAAAAACCAAAAATCCAATACAACACTACACTCGAGTGCATGGCAAAACCGCTATAAACCCTTCTTAATTAAGAAATCGGCCGAGTACAAAAGCGGCGCGAACGTCATCAACCCTTTTAAAAATCTTGCTCGTTTATGCCGTTTTCGACGAGACACTAGAGAACCATCTCATCGCGCATCAAACATCCCCGTCGACCAATTCGCCACCGCGACCTTTAATTTCCACCAATTGTTTAAAAATAATGCCAAACGAGAAATTCCATTATCCATCTTGGTCGGTTCTGCTCCGTATCGATTCGGGTCGCGCTTTTTATCGACCGAAAAACTTCTATTCTTTTTCTTTTAATTCATTCCGCGACTCTCACGCGTTCATTTTCTCTCCCTGCTCGCTCTATTCTTTCCAACGATACTAGCTCGTTTTATATTCCATTTCAACGCTACGAAGAAATTTACATTTCGGATTGAAAACCTCTGCCCGTTTCCCCGTCACCTTTGCAAGCTTACTGATCAGCAGCAAATCGAAAATATACGAGCCCTTTTTTTTCGCTCTTTCTCTTCAAATGTACCTATAACCGACGTGCTTTTTATTTCTTTGTCTTATCGTCCTCTAGATTTTTTTTTATTCGCCATTCGTCGTGTTTTCTTTCTCATATACGGTCAAATAACGACGTGCCATCTACGCGATTCTAGTCGATGGTATTTCAGCCATTTTTCGGACCTTATTTTCCGTCCGTGGCGACGTTTTTCGTCGTTTTTCTCAATTAATATACGACCTCGGCTCACTTGTCGTCGTGATTTTTCATTTCGCAGCCTAACGAAACGAGCATCGTCATCGTGTCAGCCCGAGCCGGAGCAAAAAAAAAAAAAAATTAAGCCGACAGAGAAAACACATCGTATCGTGTCGAGGCTTCGCACGACTCGTACGTATAATATTAAACAATACGACGTATAACGAAACTGGAAACTTCTCCGGGAATTTATTCGCTCGCGAAAATTTTTTTTTTTTCAACGAGAGCAATTTAACCTCGGCGAGAATGTATCGCACACAAACGCTCTCACTCGACAATGGGCCAGCAATTTAACCGACAAGAATGCCAACCTATGTACGTACAGCTACGTACTCGTCTTCGTCGCCATCGTCATAAATTCGGTCGCCTTCCACAATAGGCACGGAATTCCATCCGAAAACTCCTCTTTCTCTTTCGTCGCCGAGCAAAAATGTTTTCATTTCGCGAATTACACATTCATCGGACGAAGCATAGGAAGCGCCACGCAGAAACCCACAGAGAAAGCTACACAAATGTTACCTTTTCCCGAGCCCCTCTCCGGGTACAACAGCCGGAAAAAAAAGGTCGTTGATAGAACGAAAAAGGCCGACGGGGAAGGAATTGAATTACACCGCCGTTCGTTCTGCTGTAGCAGCTCTCAAATGGCAACCACTTTTTATACAAATTCGTCGTAATCTACGCGTATACCCCCATTTCCAAGCTGAGCCGAATGGAATCGCGGACGCCGACTCTCATCCGAGACATGTATACGATACAAATACGTACACGTATAGTACCTACATTGTACATACGAAACGAACCGACGAACGCGCGAAAAAAAATGATTAATTTAGCATCCCCATCTGCGCTTTTCGTCTCGTCCATCTCGATTTCCACCATCGCTGATGCCGCATCGTTCCGAAATATTTCATCAAGCGCGTTATAAATTTATACCGCCAAGTCGCTAACTTTAAATCATTATTTATAAGGGTGAAATATGAGGAAAGCACTGAAACCAACATCCTCCCTCCCGCAGCCACCTTTACATCCCTTCGTATTGCCATTTTACGTACGAACATAGGCCGCTTTTTACATTCACACGTACGTAGTACTCTTTGCTCATCGATTGTAATTTCTTTTGGCTTTTTAATACACACCAGCTAACCCTCTCGCTCGCTCTTTCATATTTCTCAAACTTACCATTCGTTTGCGTCCTTCGTACCAGCATCACGTACCACTTATCTAAATGAGAAATTACGTAATCCAACGAATATCGTATCTCTTTTCCCCTGCCAATCTTTCAATAAGGATGCACCAGCAGCTCAAACTATTGTATCAAATAATACTCGTAATATATCATACTAAGCATCATCATTATCCTCGAATATTTACCTGGCTCTTCAACGAGCATGATTCAAAATCAAACTGCACACATACACGGACCATTTCACAGGCAACAATTTGCATCATCTAGGATTAAAGGTACTCGCTATGCGGTAAAACGAAGCGCTGCTATGGTAAAATAATTCTAAATCTATTCGATAGAATTTAATCGCAAACCGTCTTGCTGTTCTTGTTAAGCTCTAGTTTCAGCTTCGTCGGTAATACCCCTACATAGTGTGCAATTTACTCGCCGAATCGTCATATATCTCTCCATCCCCCGGGCCAACCCTCCGACCGCACAAATCAACATCGAAGTACATATACACTGGATAAATCCGATTTGTCATACATGCTCCATCAAATGTCGAAATCAATCTGCTTCAACTTACGTATGTTGGTAGAAAGGTAGCATTTTGCTGATACACGTACGTCTTTCTCTCTCTTTCTCGTACATTTCCGCGGTTTCTTATCGCTACCGTTTGTCAAATCTCGTACAAACTCAAACACCGCCAGGCACCTTCTCCCATGTACGTAGGTACCTCTAAACAACGTCGAAAATTCAATTCCGTTTGTGGGAATGGGTTTCCTGTCCTATTCGCATCATCTTCACTTAAAACGTATCCTAAGCAAGGGTGCGGTTTGGGCTACGGCACAGAAGTAGTACGTAGACCAACAGTATACCTTACCAATTCACCTACGTAAACCTAAAATGCTACATCTCAATATCCGCGACTTCTCTGCATCGCGCACCTATTTCCCCTCGATTATAAACGTCGTTTTTGTCGTAATATATGTTTTGTTCTTGTAATACAATTCAGATTCATTATAGCTAGAATCATGGCGAAAAATTATCTCCTCCCCCATAAACCGTCACTTCAAACGAATTGAATTATCGTACGCAGTTTCCTCTGGGGTGAAAGTTGATCATCAGCGATGGTTCGCGAATGACTTTTTTGAAAATTCGTTCATTTACAGCATAACATTAGAAAAAGGTCATCCACCTATGATTCAATTAACAACGATTTGTTTTCAAAATTCACTCACTCGGAATAAAGTGTTCGGTCAAAAGGAATCACAGTTGTTCGTTTTACGATTAAGATAATCAACTTCAATAATTCATCCATTCCAAAAAATTCGTTCATTCAATAAGACTCATTTGCTCGAACTGCGATCGTTCGTTTACGAAATTCACTTGTAACTGATCGATTTAGCGGCTTTGTGTCATCGTACCTCGATTAAATTCATCAGGATGAGAAAAGTCGTTCATGAACGATTCATTTCAAACAATGACTCATTCGTTCGAAAGGTCTTCAATTTTGAACCTGCTATCACATTCCAAAAATGGTTCTCCACTTGAGATAACATTTTCTCAACGAATGATCCGTGAACGAACAAATCACTCACTCCGGTTCGTTCGCGAACGAATCATTCATGACAACATTCATTCAGAAATACCGAATCTCAAAACGACTCATAATTATCAAATTTTCTAGGGCGAAAAGTCGTTCGCGAATGATTCAATTTCAGACGATTTTTTCGTTCGAGAATCAATAGTATGGGTACCGATTCATCGATTTGAAAGAGTTTACCAGAACCAGCCTTAGCTTGATCAAATTGATCAATCATGGCCAAACTCATTTTTCGATCAGATTAGAAAGTCGTTCGCAAGTGATTCATCAACCGAATCGTTCGCGAACGATTTGCTCAAATATGTTATTATTTCAAAATTCAAGAGTAAACATGGAAATTCGTTCGCGAACGATTCAATTTCCAATGATTCTTTCGTTCGTGAACGATTCGATTTCAAAAGATTCTTTCGTTCACGAATCACTTGTTCGGATCCAGCTTGAAAAGAATCGTTTGTCAGAAATGAACCTAGTTTCATTAACTTAATCAATTATAGGTCAATTTAATCCTCGATCAGATTAGAAAGTCGTTCGCAAAGGATTCATCAACCGAGTCGTTCGCGAATGATTCGCTCAAAAATGTTTTCATATCAAAATTCAGAAGTTAAGCTTGGATCAAAATGGAAATTCGTTCGCGAACGATTCGATTTCAAACGATTCTTTCGTTCACGAATCACTTGTTCGGATCCAGCTTGAAAAGAATCGTTTATCAGAAATGAACCTAGTTTCATTAACTTAATCAATTATAGGTCAATTTAATCCTCGATCAGATTAGAAAGTCGTTCGCAAAGGATTCATCAACCGAGTCGTTCGCGAATGATTCGCTCAAAAATGTTTTCATATCAAAATTCAGAAGTTAAGCTTGGATCAAAATGGAAATTCGTTCGCGAACGATTCGATTTCAAACGATTCTTTCGTTCGCGAATCACGTGTTCGGATCCAGCTTCAAAAGAATCGTTCGTCAGAATTAGACAAGTATTGCTGAATTCTTCGATTAGATTGGAAAGTCGTTCGCGAACGATTCATCAAGTGAATCGTTCACGAATAATTTTCTGAAAAAATGTTTCCATTTTAAAATTCAAATGCAATGATTGGAGCAAAATCGAAATTCGTTCGCGAATGATTCAATTTCAAATAATTTTTCATTTACGAATCACTTGCTCGAATCATGATTCATCGTTTTGAGAAATTGTCAGTACTCAGATCTTGATTGATTGGTTGTCATTTTTGACTGAATTCTATGATTAGAAAGTCATTTTTGAAGGATTCGAATACCAAAATAACACGTTCATTCGTTCTTTTCCCAAACCCAGACAATATCCCTTGAAAAATTCGCTCACCAATGATCCGATTTCGAACCAATTCACTAGTTGACCATCCAACTCCTCAAAATGCCTCATTAAGGAATCATTCGCCGGAATAAAAAAATCAATCCAAAACAAATTCACCAAACAAATCGATATTAAATTTATCAACGCAACATCTCGGCTCCAACTCGACTTTACGAAACACCCATCAATTTATTCATCACCGACATTTCATTTATCTCTGTTCCTCAAGAAAGAACCCACTCGCCCTTCTCCAATCGCCCACGCGACTACAAATTTGAAAAAGAGCTCGACTCAGCTCATCATACCGGTACAATTAACCGCTCGATTCGATTTTCATAATGGGTTACGCGCGCGAGAATAAGTCACTTTATACACAGCGCACCACACAACAGCATATAAAAGTACTCTATATTACCCTTGTGTCCTTATCGCATTCCGTCTCACTCTTACCCCATTTCCTCCGCTTTACACACATTTACAGTTTAAAACGATCGTTAATATTTTCACAGCTCGAGTTTTTCTCGTCGGAGAAACGTACGATAGAAAGACAGAGACAGCCGGGGACGAGAAATCGACGAAGCTGAAACGAGTCGAGAGAGTACAGCAAAAGGCGATGGCGCTTTTAAAAGCCTTCTTCTCTCGCCGGTTCGTTTCTTCGTTCTTTCCTTTAAAGGTTTTTCTTCCCTTAGCATCGCATTCGCATCGGTATCCGGGGCTAGGGGTACCTATACTTTTACGAGTTGCGAAAATAAAGTGAAAATCCGCCCCCTCTATAAACGAATTTCGAATTACCATGGTCGTTGTCGACTCCACCGTCGCATCGCTTTGCCAAATTTAAATTGAAACCAGAGAACGCCAACACTACATTCGCTCTTTACGAATTCCTTATTCGGATGACGCGACCCTTCGCTACTTCGCTTTCCGTTAAACCGTATACGGTTAATTTAAATATTTTATTTTTTCACCATGATGATAATGACGATGCTGCGGCTGCGAGACGTGCAAAAGTACTAAAAGGGTATACAAAAGAGACACTGTACGCCTCGCCGCCTCCATTTTTCATAGATATATCTCCTATTACTACAATCGCGCCGCACTTCTCATTATACTCTTATACGTATTTATTTGTATTTGTATTAAAGTTACGTCGTAGTGGTGTAGTCATTTTGCAAACTTAGTTTCACGTTGCGATGCCATCGCATCGTCGGGATAATTACAAAACTCTCTGCTCGAGTACGTTTCTCTACGAATCGGCGTACTCTTCGTATTCTCCGGAGACCAATCTAATTTTGATTTTAATCGTAAAATCAACTCGTTTAATCATCGAGGCCGTTCGACCGTTAAAACGATGCGGCGTCGCGGTTTTATTAGCCCAACCATAGCAAAACTTTTTCGTGCCGAGATTTTTCCAATTTGAAATCCCCCTCACCCCCATAAAGCTGGCTCGTATACCAAACCTTCGGCTCGATCGATCCGCTAATTTAATAACACAGGCAATCATCATTTCAAAACTTTATTTTACCATCTAAAAATAAATTCAACGACATTATCTTCCAATAAGGAACACTTCTCGCTTTTTTTCATCTCACAAAAATAAACAACCCGCATTACACGACGACGAGACGATTATCTCCCCACGAGGAGCTTTCATTCCGCGATGGTCATAACTGACCCTCGGGTCTCGAATTACACAGTCGAATATTTCCTCCAGCACGACCTATTTTTAACTGTACGGTCGCCGGGTACAAAAAATATGTCCCTTTTGGCTCGTAATAATTTGTTAGCGACATTCGAGCTTAATTAGGCAACCCTTCGCGGTTCTATTTTCAACTTCTACACGTGGGTACCATTCGCACAGCGAGAAAATTTTATCGATCGACGACCAAAACAGAACGGTTTTAATTTAAATTCGAACGTCATCGAATCGCGCGCACTAATGGCCATATTGTCGTCTTTCTTCGCTCTTTTCGCATTTCCAAAACACCGCCACGCTCCAGATTTCAGCCAAGCACGCGAATAGAAAAGAAACCGAGCCGAAGAGAAAGACATTTGTATGACAACGGATGGTGTGATTCGATTTGAATAATTATTACCGCAGCGATTTCGTCGGCGTCGCGAACCGTCGCGTCGTTGTGTAAAAGAATCAAAAAAGAGGGAAAAATTAATTGAATGTAAAATATCGGTTGTTTCGCCTCCCTTTGGTTCTTCTCCTTTAGTCATTCGTAAGGCGATGCGGTGCGGTGCGGTGTTCCGATACAGTGCTACGGATTTTTCTTCCTCTTTCGGCTTATAAATTGTTGGCGGCTACACGCTATTTAAATACTCGAATAAATTAATGAAAAATGGGGAGAAAAAGTTAGAAAAAAATATCATTCGGCATCGATTCTAATCAGTTCTCTCGAAACCGTAGTGGTAGTCGATTTGTATAACCGTTCGCGATGAAAACCATTTCCGCGAAAGATACTCCCTCCTGAATAAGATTACACAATAGATTACGACTCCTCTACTGACCTTCCGACCGTGGATACTCGTAGCTTCCATAGAATGATATTAGGTGATCAGGGATACAACAACAAAGCTATTCGTAGTATTATATTCGACCGTAAATTAATGGGTTCGAAATGTATGTGGGAGGTGCAGCCTGGAGCGGGGTAATTGTTACTTTTATGGGGTTTTTTCTTTCTGTATTTTCAACACTTTTTTTTTTCAATCTGCCTACTACATATTTCATTTATTCAGATTTGACGCCATCGAAGTGTGAAAATTTTCGACCAAAATATAGCTACGTAAACAGAATGGATTTCAATCTTCAATTTTTTCAATATTTCGAACTATTTTTTCATTTTAGGAAAAAAGCGAATGAAAAATATTTCCCGGTTTTGGAGTATGAGCAAAAAAACCACATAGAATATTTTTTATTCCAATCGAATATTGAAATTTTGATGGCATAATGGTTCAAAATGAAGGAAAACATTCTACAAAAGATCAATTGTCCATTTTCGAAACCGAGAGTGCGATTTTCACAAACAACCCAACTTCCCCAATAACATGGTGTCTACAGGATTTTCCACTCCTTTTCACAAAACTTTCAGAAGACCACTCTTTCAAAAATGACTTGAATTAGGGTCGGGCTGGCAGTCAAAAACTTACAGGGAACATAACTAAATGGTCCATCTTTCAGAATTTTGAAAAAAGCTCCTTTAAAAATTTCATATGAGGAAGGGGGAGGGGGAAGAACTAGTTTTTTCAACAATGTGTTTGGAAAAATTGAAAAACGAACCTTCAAAAAAGAATTTGAAAATGATCTCAATTTTTCCAACAATTTTCAGTAGTATGGTCAGTCATTCAAGGGGGAGAGGGGCGGGGGGCTCCTCGTAAAAAAAAAACGATTTCATGTAAAATTATGACTATCTAACAGTCCTGTAAATTCTGCAGAAGTTCTGATTTTTACTGGAATGTTCTGCTGTTCTGCAAACGTCTTGCTTTTAGGTCAAACTATATTAAATGTCCTACTTTTTTCAGTTTTTTTCAAAAAAAAGTGTCATTTAATTTAACTAAAAAATTAAAAATTGAGCGAAGTGCGAAGTGGAGAATTTTTGTAATCAAACGTCGTCAGTGGCAACCCTGTCAAGATGGCATCTTTTTTTTGGTTTCCTTTTTGTTTTTCAATAATTTTTTGAAAATTACAAATTTTTTATGGAAATTTTTCTGATTTTGTTAGACAGTCTATAGCAAATGTGAAAACAAATTCGATTTAATTTTCTGAATTTACCAAATTCTTGGAAATTTCGCCTTTTTACAATAAATTGTGGAATTTTGGAAATTTTTTCGAAGCAGCTGCCCAAGGAAATTTTTTTAAAACTATATATCTAAAAATCTCCATTTCCTGGAAATAGTAAAAAATGTGCAATTCACAATACTATTTTACCTTAGTTTAGGTGTTCAGCTCAATCATTTGTATAAAATATTGAAAATTTTGCAAACGTTTCCATTTTTAAAGAATTATTTGAGTTTTAAAAGAATTTCGAAGTGGGCTGTATACGCTTCTCCCCCTCCCCTTAGTTGGACTCCTGGATCAAATGAATGAGGTGGAAATAAGAAAGTAGAATTACGTATTGAAAATGAAAAATTTTGTCTCTTTTTCATACTTTATTGGAGGCCTGGTGATGGGGTAAAATGATTTTCTTCTTGTGTATTGAGTTTTTCAATTGATATCTAATCTGTTGTGTTTTTGTTGTTTGTTTTAGGTACGTATTCGAAGATAATATTTTACCTTATTGAGCACAAACTGTGAGTATTTGAGTACCTATGTAAGTATTGAAAAAACAAATTCTAAACTTTGAAAAGTACCTACTTGTATTTTTCCATTGATGAAAAAGTAAAAATTACTCATTTTTCATCAGATAGAAAGGAAAAGATTAGTTGGGTATGTTATTTGGTTACTTTTAACGTGACTTCAGTAACTTTTTCAAGTGCTGGGTCACTTTTCTCAATATTTTCTTGAAACGGTTACTAAAGTCACTTTTTTGAAGATTTTTTATTAAAATTTTTTTGAATGTTCCTGC
The DNA here is from genome assembly GCA_900064475.1 of Pseudococcus longispinus. Taxonomy (NCBI): domain Eukaryota; kingdom Metazoa; phylum Arthropoda; class Insecta; order Hemiptera; family Pseudococcidae; genus Pseudococcus; species Pseudococcus longispinus. Next base: position 18,705 of record FIZU01040994.1, on the reverse strand, counting down.
CCAAAAACTAAAAAAAAACAGTAAAAATGAGTAACGACTTTCTACCAAAAAGCCTGCTTCTTCTATTGAATCATAAAAATCTAAAAATTTTCAAATTTAGGGTCCTATTCGTCAAAAATCTCTCTACAGCCACCCAATCTCTCTAAATGAAGTGATATTCATATTTTATTTCAAAATGGTTCTTTTGACAAGGTAAATATTAATTATCAAGCATTGAGTTCCAAAAATTTTGTCATTTTTTCCTTGCAAAGTCAATAAAAATTCGTCAGACGTTGTAAAAAAAAATTAAAAATTGATTATCAAAGAAAATCCGATCTTTGAAAATCATTCATGGTAACAAAATTTCATGACGCAAAATCGTTGCCCATTTTTTCTGCCCCCCCCCCCCCCTCAACCCACATATAAATCATATCCATGTCAAAAAAATATAAAGAAGCGCCCCTGGACCATCTCTAGTAAAAATATTGAAAAAATGATAGAATTTTGTTCTTTTTTCGTTCCAAATTTGAAAATTTCCCCGCAAAAATGGCGAATTTTTTTACCCCAAATTGGAACAAAATTTTCAAAAAATTTGTAAAAACAAGAATTTTGGATTTTTTTGCAAAAATATTTTAAAAAATAACAAGTTTGATTTCCTCAGTTCCTTTGAAAAAAAAATTTCAGAAAAGTTGAAAAACGTCAACAAATGTTTAAAAAATGCCCAAAAATGTTGAAAAAGTAACAAAATTTTGAGTTCCAATGAATTAGAAAAAATGTCCAAAAGTGAACGTCCATGAATGCTTGGAAAATGTCAAAAATGTTAAAAATTGAAATTTTGCTCAAAAAATAAAAATTTGTTTTTGAAAATGAAATTTCACTCAGAATATGAAATTTTGTTCTAAATAATGAAATTTTGTTCAAAATATAAAACTTTGTCCAAAATATAAAATTTTGTTCAAAATATGAAATTTTGTTCAAAATATGAAATTTTGTTGGAAATTTGTTCAAAATATGAAATTCTGTTCAAAATATAAAATTCTGTTCAAAATATAAAATTCTGTTCAAAATATGAAATTTTGTTCAAAATATGAAATTTTGTTCAAAATATGAAATTTTGTTCAAAATATGAAATTTTGTTCAAAATTTGTTCAAAATATGAAATTTTATTGAAAATTTGTTCAATACATGAAATTTTGTTCAAAATATATATTTTTGCTGAAAATTTGTTCAAAATATAAAACTTTGTTCGAAGTATAAAATTTTGTTCGAAATAAGAAAGTATGGTCATTTTCATTTCTAAAATGTTTCAAAATCAAAAAAGTCAGAATTTCTGAGATTTGTCAGTTGCAAAAAAATCGTTTGAAATCTGAAAAATTTTTCAAGTCGAGAAAATTTGTAATAATCTGACAAAATGTCCAAGTCAGGGTGATCTTTAAAATTTTCCAAATTCAAAAAGTCTGCCTTATAAAATATCAGAAAAGCGTGATTTCTAAAATTTCTCAAGTCCAAAAAATCCAAAGTGTTTGTCTGACTAAATGTCTAAAAGTCACCACGATTTTTGAAATTTTCCAAATCCAAAAAGTCACTGAAAATCTGAAAATTTTTCCAAGTCCAAAAAAGTCTGAAAAAATATCTATAACTCAGCGTGACAAATTTCGTGTCGTTTTTTGCAGGTTTGGTCATCGCAAAATCATATCCCATGCTAAAATCTAAATTTTTGGATTTTTTGAAAATAATTTGAGTGGAGGGAGACACACACACTCCCCACTCTGTCGCTGCTTCGGTACTTCTCCGTTATAAATATTTCGAAATATTCTTAAATAAATGGCACGATTTCCAATCCACTCGAACACATTAATTTCACCGATCACACCGTTATAACATACTTCTGGCCAGCTGATCCGTTAAAAATCCATCGTTTTTTTCCGTCTCGACAACCCAAACACATTTGAAATTCCTTTAAAATAATAATAAAAAAAAAATGAAAAAACACCATCAACAATAAACCGTACCGCATAGGTACGAAATACTCGTACTGCATTTTTAAACACCTTTTTATCGCTCGTTTTCATACATATTTAAACTTGGCCAATTGTATACCCAAGTACCTAGGTACCTACGAGTATATCCTACCTTTGGGTTTTTTTATCACCGTCTTTACGAGCCCGCTCGTATACACGAAGGTGAAAATAATACGCGAAAAAATACACTCTCGTAAAAAAATAAACACGATGCAATGGTCGTCGATCATTTACCAAAAAAAAAGAAAAAGCGGTTAAAAAATTAGCTATCTGGTGGCTGCCCTGTTCGCTTACACATTCGTCTATGTCACCACCTAACCTAGATGTGTCGACTTCCGCATACACGTACAAATTGCGATCAACTACGGTGATTATAATTAGACGAGGTTCGAAAAAGCACCGGAAAAATTCCAGTTGGAAGTCCTCCAAATGGGTCCGTTCGACAAAATCGTAAAACCCAACATGATCCGGCCAGAAGGTGGAGAGACACTTATAAGGCTGTACGCGAAGCACACTCCAGAGCAGCGAAATGTAGATGGCCAATTTACGACACGAGTTAATCGCTTGAAAAAAAAAAGCTGGAACGAGGAGCAAAAAACTTGCGACCGAGGAGTTGAGTCGTCTTCGTATAATTAATCACGTCGACCGAGGCGTTTTGGAAATATTTTTCTCATCACAACGTACATTCGAGATCCCCGACGCGAGTAATTTTATTCCACGTTTTGTTTTGTTTCATTTTCACGCGTATGTTTAAAACAACTCGTACGTCTATTCAACTGACCGATCAAATAAGCTATTCTTTTAATATTTAAAACAATGAGGAGGTTTTTTCTCTCTCTCTCTTTCGAAATATACTACTCTAAAAGAAGACATTACCTATACGATTCTCTCTCCGAAACATTCCTATAACAAGTCTACCTTCGGAGATACACATAAACGTCGCCATTCAAATGCAAATCTCGTATACGAGACACCATTTCTCATTTACGCGTACAATACGTACGTATAAAGGTTCCAAATACAGGTACGCTTCAGCTAAGACCAAAAAAACACGTTTTTGGCGTTTAAATTTATACCCATTTGGTAATAGACTCGAGCTTATTTTCATTTCTTTTTTCTGCTCGCGACGTTTTGTTTTTATTTTCATTTCGAAAAACTCGAAACGAAAGAAAAAAAGTAAATTCCATAAGTTAGGCATTTTAAGTACGAGCCTCGCCTAAGATGCTCAATACGACCGCCATCTAAGCACGACGGTAAATACTCGTACGACAAATAAATATAAAAACAGCATAGCAAACATAACCGCAGAGTAAACAAGAACGACGAGTAGTCGCGATGATAAAAACTCTCGGATGGGACAAAGAAATAAAAAGATTTAGAGCATCGTGTCGAGTATATTTTATATCTCTTTTATATCGCGAGCTCGTATTCGGTATCAGGTCCAGTTTTCAATCGTTCTAGCCTACGATGAAATTTTACCATGATAAAGTAGTCTTCCGGGTGTCGTACGAGATGTGGAAATAATACGAGAACCAAAACATACATAAAACACTCGACTCGACGACGTGTCGACAAATCTAATGCAAATCGAGCCAAATCACGACGAATTTTGGAACATGGTTGACACATGGCGGATTTTTTCTCCTCGTTGCGAAGGTGGTGTTTCGAATACACGTCGAGGTTTAGAAATTCGCATCGGAGTCGACGAGAAAATTCGATATTCAAGAATGAGAATGATATCTCGAGTAGATTCTTATGTACCGCGTGTAGCACGAGGAGATGTGGGTAGAATCAAATTTCACTCTCGCGTTGAGCATTTCGACAGCTCGACTTTTAAAGCACGTTAGACGAATGTATCTTTATTTTGGGGGAAAAGCCGGTGATAATCAATTATAATTTACGTGGATTTTTTCCCAACGTGCTGGCATGTGCTGGAGGAATTAGTTTGGTAAGATGTGAAGTTAAGGGAAGAGAAGAATTCGTTGTTGGTATTATTTTTTCTGACATTAAAAAAAGCAGCATCAAGATTAAATTAATCTTCATTTTGGATGTTTCTAATTTGGAAATTCAGTCGTTGAACGCATCAGAGAAGGTGTAGAAGTTATGAAAATTCAAATTTTTATTTTCGCAGCCTAGCTCAGCTGAAATAATTGCATGAATGATGGTTAGTGATGGAAAAATGGCTGAGGGGTAAAAAGGGAGTTGAAAAAACTTAGAGAATATCAAATTTCTGGTTTCTCTGTATCTTTAAGATAGAAAAGGGAGAATAAATCTTCAACCAAGTACATACCTAAATGTTATTTTATATAAATTGTAAAAATGAGAAGCCACTAAAATCGAAAAATTCCAATAATTTCTAAAAAAATTTAAAAAATGCCAATTTTATTTACAAAGAACTGATTTGGTATGGTCTAGAAAAACAATTCATTTGCCATTTTTATTCTTCAGGGAGATGCTTTAATTACAGCATGTCGATGTAATACCGAACAACGAGAAAACATTACTCTTGGAAGATAAAATGTTATATAAATAAACCCTCGAAGCTAAAAAACATTTCCATGTTAAAATAGACGAAAATTTCGCAAAATACGTTCCTTCGTAATAATTGAGAAACCTCAAAAATTAGCGAAAATTGTTTTCTATTTTACTGCAGATTTTGTGCGAGTCGTTGTATAGCTTCTGTTGTTGGCTTTTAAGAATGTAGATATATTGGCTCCCAAAAAACCTTCGAAAACAGCAACAATAGAAATCAATATTGTAGCTCTAATAGAAAAACGCTAGGTTTTTTCCTATCATTTTTACATTCAATTTATTCCAGCTCTCGTTCAAATCCGAGGACATGCAGTGGATCGAAAAATGCCCTTAATTTAGGATTTTTCAACGAAATTCGAGTGCAAAAGTTGTCAATTTAGTAATAAAAAATTTCTCATTTTTTTAAAATCACAATGAGAGCATTTCTGGTAATATGATATTTTATACTGAACTTAGAACATCGTCAAAAGGTTGCAGAAATTGTCTAAAATTCCACGACGTGTCCGTCTGTCCGTATAAAGCTGACATTTTCTGCGACTTTTAGACATTTTGTCAGACTTTATGTTGTTGACATTTTTAAAAAATCCTAAAGTGGTCAAAAATATGATTTTTACCTTGAAATGGCAATTTTGACTAAAATATTCACAAGTTTGACAAAAAAAATGACAATTGACAAAAAATAACGATTTTAACCAAAAATTACAATTTTGACAAAAATGACAGTTTGTACCAAAAAATGGCAGTATTGACAAAAAATGACAATTTTCACTGTGAAATGGCAGTTTTATACCTTGAATTGACAATTTTTACAAAAAATGACGATTTTTACTGTGAAATGACAATTTTGACCAAAAATGACAATTTTTACCTTGAATCGACAATTTTTACAAAAATTGGCGATTTGGAGCAAAAATAACGATTTTTACCTTAAAATGACAATTTTGACGAAAAATTCACAATTTGGACCAAAAAAAAAACCATTGATAAAAAACGGAGATTTTGATCAAAAAAGATACTTTCTACCCTGAAATGACAATTTCCACTTTGAAATCATCATTTTGACCAAAAAATGACAATTTTGACAAAAAAATGCGTATAATTTGGACTAGAAAATAAAAAATGATTAAAACTGATAATTTTGACCAAAAATGACGATTATGAAAAAAAATTGTAATTTTGACTAAAAACTGAGATTTTTAACCAAATATGACAATTTTGTCGGTTTGTACGTAACAGCAGCTGGGGGCCTAGTACCATGATAAAAGCCATTGAAAATGTGAAAAAAATGATGGAAAAGTCGTAAAAAATATCTGAGATGGTGTGAAAACAACTGAAAATTTCATTAAAATCATTGAAAATGTTGCAAAAGTGAAATGTCTGAAACACCGTAAAAATGGTCAAAAAAATTTCATAAAATTCTTTTAAAAAATGTTTGCAAAAGTTGTGAAAATCATTTAAAAAATGTGATGTTTTTCATTGTTTTAAAGAATTTTTTGACAAGTTTTTACTACCTTTCAGACATTGTTGCTCTTTTTTGCTCATACCTTTTTAAGCATTTTCAATGATTTTTATGAACTTGGAGTTTTAGAAATTATTGATGACTTCTTTACAACTTTTACAACAATTTCAAGAATTTTAATGAAATTTTTTACCACATGTAGAATCATTCTATGCATTTTTAGCAATTTTTTTTTCATTTTGGCAACATTTTTAATGATTTTATGGAATTTTTGGAAATTTTTATCACTATTCAGACGTTTTTCGCAACTTTTCACCATTTTTACAACAACTTTAGGTATTTTAATAAAATTTTCTCAATTTTTACAACATTGTATAAATTTTTGGCGACTTTTTCACTATTTTCACAATAATTTTAAAGAATTTTCATACAACTTCAGGCTCTTTTTACAACGTTTTATGCATTTTTGGCAATTTTATTTAATTTATTTCGAAAATTTGGTCAACTTGGGGTACCTCATACGACAATCTCTCGAATTTTCTCAGTTCAAAAAGTCATTTTAAAAGAATGTAGGGAATTTCTTAATATCATAATATCATTCATGGTAACAACATTTCATGACGCAAAATCGTTTCCCAAAAAGTGTCTGCCCCCCCCCCCCCCCCCCCCCCCCGCAACCACCATATAAATCATATCCGTGTCAGAAAAATGGAAATAAGCACCCCTGTGGACCATATTTGGTAAAAATTTTGTAAAAATAATCGAATTTTTTTTTCCTGCCCCAAGTATGAAAATTTTCCCCAAAACAACAATTTTTTTAGTCACAATTTGGAATTTTTTTTTTAATTTGAAAAAACAAGAATTTTGGATTTTTTTGCCAAAATGTTTTAAAAAATAACAAGGTTGATTTACTCTGTTTCTTTGAAAAAAAAAATCAAAAAATTGTTGAGAAACATCAACAAAATGTTTTAAAAAAGTCCAAAAATGTTGAAAAAGTAATAATATTTTGATTTTTTTTGCATTTTTGAAAGTTTTTTTCCAATAAATTGAAAAAAATGACTGTAAATAAACGTTAATAAATTTTTGGAAAATGTCAAAAAATGTTGACAATCCTCCCTCCCTTCCCCCAACGGCCATTTCTATTTCTAAAATGTTTCAAAATCAAAAAAGTCAAAATTTCTAAAATTTTCCATATCCAAAAAATTATTTTAAATTTGAAAAATTTTTCATTCCAGATAATCGAAAATAGTCTGAGAAAATGTAAAAGTCAGCACTATTTCTGAAATTTTCCAATTCCAAAATCAGTGGAAATTTGAAAATTTTTCCAAGTTCAAAAAAGTCTGACAACATATCTAAAAGTCAATGTGACGGAATTTCGTGACAACTTTTCCTTCAGAAGATATACACTTGGAACATATGATATGTTTTACGATCAAATATTAAATCTCAATTTTTTCCTTTTGAATAATTTTTTTTTGCGTTTTGGTTGAAGTACCTACCCTAATTTTTTACCATTAAAAATATCAGAAATTAAAGTAAAGTTTGAAATGTCTGTCATTTCGACCTTCGTTTTTGATCTTTGATTTTAGCTCTGTTTTTGGGATTGGTCTGCAACCCAAAAACATATCTATATGTTCAAAAGATGCTCAGGAGCTAAAAATTACTTGATTTTGACCCGAGCAAAGAGAAACGAAAAATTATTGAAAAATGTCTGCATGACTTCCAAAAATCAAAATTATTCTATCAATTTTCAATAATTTGAGAAAAAACATGGTTTGGGTGCCAAAATACGAACTCCTATTATTCAGATCAAAAATCGATCACAAAAAGAGGTAATTTTTGATCGAATTGATAATAAAAATTTAAAAAATTCCAGTTTCGATATTATTTAGGTACCCTGAATAGTGAAGACGATCATTTTCTAGTCTTGTACTAAGTATAATGAATGACTTTTCGTAAATGAAATCCTTGTACCCAGATGCGTGGTGTTTAATGTTTATACAAAGAAACTGGTAAATTAACATTTCTACACACATTTACGATAATTTGAAATCAGTTTAAAAACGACCTTGTATGTTGGCACTTGGCGTATACTCGCCATAAGTAAATGTAATGCATAGAAAATGTCATTTCACTCGAAATTGAAGTTCGTGTAATTACACACCGTGAACGTCTCGTTCATTATGATACAACCCAGTCGAAAATAATCCATCTTCGTCGTTCGAGCTAATCTCGCATATCCTGTGCACCGTGCTACGTGTTAATTTAAGTAAAAGCTCGACAGATAAGACGAAATTTACAAAATTTAACGTTCGCAAACGTCGCGGCGAGGCGGCGTTGAATAACACATAAAAGCTACACAGCAGCGCTACGTTTAAACGCATCGATGCTTTTGTCCGTATTTTATCTCAGGTAAACGACTCGAACCCGAAATCATTCACACGAGGATATCTACGAGCTTCGATCGACACACTGGTATAAGACCATTCAACGAACTGTACTTTTCTACGGACCAGCGCTAATTTCCTTAATTAATCCGTCTGTATGTATGTAAAGTTTGATAAAGTGTACGAGAATCACGAAGCGTTCAAATACGTTCGAACGAAGAATATTAGTCGAACGGGAGCGGGCAAGACGAGAGGCGAAAGTAATTAGAAATTTGAAAGAGAGCTGTAAGCGTCTCGCGCAGGGGAGACCGCACGCGAAGATTTCCTTCGCGTTCGTCTCGTAAAATCGTCGGAGCACGGACCGCGGAACTTAGCACGATGATGGTGATTCATTGTGTACGTACAGCTAACCATATAATATACCGATTCGAAAAGCAACGACGATGACGACGCCGCGTCTACCGTCTATATCGTCTACCACAGACCGACGACGGGTTCATCTCTTCATTTTTCTTATTCCGCTGGCTTCCATGTACGTGTGATGTATCATCGGCCCTGTAGTGATAGTCGCTCCTTCATTAATGACATATTATACACCGACCATTTCAACGCTACCACCCGCATTCTGGCATCGAACAATGTTACACGAAATCGCTCTAATTCTTGCGGTGTATTCCAACCTTTACATTTTTTTTTTATTTTAGACGAATTTCCTAAGATAAATACGTGTATTGCTGTTGAAAAAAGTCTAAAAATACGTGTGAAATTGATGAATTGCTTCGGACTAATCCGTACAGATGAATTCCAGCAGTGTAAAGAGACCTATCTCTTCTTCCTACTTGATTTTTCTTCAGAAAATTGGCATTCGAGTCCAACTGCTTCTTCTCCATTCAAAACAGAAGACAACTCTTGTAAACTATTTTCCTTCTCCCAACTCTGTACATGCAATCCTATTCTCCAGGTCTATATATTGAACGATTTTTGGAAAAGTCTTGTGACAGTCCGCTAGTCTAACCCAATGGATCAGTTTCGACCATTTTTAAAAAAAATGGTATCTAGATCCAAAAATTGACTATTTTGAGATTGGAAAAAAACAATTTTTTTCAAAATATTTTTACATTATTATACTTTTCTTCAACATTTTTAGACATTCTTCCAACTTTTTTAGGAATAATTTTCAAATTTGGCACAAAAAATTGAAATTTCATCACTTTTCAGACGTTTTTTGACGTTTTAGCTTTTGCTATAGATAATCTCGCGAAAAAACTGACGAAATTCCTTAACGAAATTTCGTCACGCTGACTTTAAGACATTTTGTCAGACTTTTTTGGACTTGGAAAAATTCTTAGATTTTCACTGACTGAGAAATTTTGTGAGCCGTTTTTGGAATGTAAAAAATTTTTAATCAACAAAAGCGTATCCATCAATGTTTTATAGTTTCATGGGTAGTATGGAAATAACGTGGACTTTTTTCAAGCTTTTTGGGAAAAAATTTAAAATTTGAATCAAAAAAAAATCAGAATTTATTGAGGTCCAAAAATTTTTAATTTTGAGGGGAAAAAATGAAATTTCGTTATTTTTCCAACATTTTTGGACATTCTTTCAACTTTTTTGGAAATATATTTCAAATTCTGGAACAGAGAAAATGAAAATTTCGTCTTTTTTTAAATGACTTGATTCGAGAAATATTTCAAATTCGGAATAGAAAAATTCAAAATTTCTAGAGGTCCAAAAATTTTTAATTTTTAATTTTGGCACAGAAAAATCAAAATTTTGTCATTTTTTCAACATTTTTAAACGCTTATTCTATTTTTAGAACATTCATTTTTATACATTTTTCAAACTTTTTGGAAAAGAAACTATCAAAAGGAGATAAAATCGAAACTCTGTTACTTTTTCAGCATTTTTAGATATTTTTTAAAACATTTTTGGCCATTCAAAAAAAAAAATTAATCACTTTTCATATGTTTTTGATATTTTTAAAATTTTTTGAAAAAAATTACGAACAGGAGAATTTAGGGAATATCAAGGCCCAAAAATTTTTAATTTTGACTCAAAAATCAAAATTTTGTTTGTATCAAAAATTTTTTGAAATTTTTTCCACATTTTTAAACAATTTATCGACTTTTTTGGAAAATTTATTCAAATTTACAACAAAAAAATTCAAAATTTATGAATGTTTGAAAATTGTACGTTTATTTTATTTTTAGGGCATTCACTTCTGTAGGTATATTTTTCAATATTTTGGAAAAAAATCTTTCAAAAGTGCAAAAAAAAATCAAAAGTCTGTTACTTTTTTCAACTTTTTTGGACATTCAAAATCAAAAATTCATCATTTATCATACATTTTTTGATGTTTTTAAAATTTTTCAATGTTTTAAAATTTTTTAAATTGATAACAGAAGAATTCAGAAATTATTATGGTTCAAAAATTTTTAATTTTTGCGCAAAAAATCAAAATCTTATTTTTTTTACACATTTTTTGAAATTTTTTCTACATTTTGTCACTTTTATCAACTTTTTGGAAAATGTAATCAAATTTGGATCGAAAAATTTTTTATAAATTGATGATGGTTTATAATTTTTTAATTTTGAGACAGAAAAATCAAAAATTCGTAATTTTTTCAACATTTCTAAGCGTTTATTTTATTTTTAGGGCATTCACTTCTGTATATTTTTCAACATTTGGAGAAAAAATCATTTAAATGAGGGGGGAATTAAAATTCTGTTATTTTATCAACATTTTTGGACATTTTTTATACATTTTTGGACATTTAAAATCAAAAATTCCCTACTTTTCATTGATACGTACGTTTTGACGTTTTTAAGGTCCAAAAATTTTTAATTTATTTGGGATAAAGAAATCAAAATTTTGTTTTTTTGAACATTTTTTGAAATTTTGTAAACATTTTTAAACGTTCTATTGACTTTTTTGGAAAATTTTTCAAATTTGGAATTAATAAATTCAGAATTCATGCAGTTTCAAGAATTTTTAATTTTCAATTTTGGGACAGAAAAATCAAAATTTTATTTTTGGAATTTTTCCCAACATTTTTGGTCATTTTTCAACCTTTTTTGAAAAAAATTTCCTGATTTGAGACAGATACAAAGCAAAAATTCGTCACTTTTCAAACTATAATTTTTGAAACTTTTTTGCAAAAAATTGTCAATTTTAGAACAGAAAAAAAATTTGTAATTTTTTTAACATTTTGGGCAAAAAAAAATCATAACTTCGTATTTTTTCAAATTTTTTGAACATTTTTTTCAGCTTTTTTGGAAGAAAAACTTTCAATTTGGCACAAAAAATTGTCATTTCTTGGCAAAAATTTTCAAATTTTGATCAAACAATATCAAAATTTTGTCAGTTTTTCAACATTTTCTGACATTTATACACTTTTTTGGATAAAATTCTCCCAGTGGACCGACTTTGATGATTTTTTTTTCGAAGTGTTTTTTTAACGCGTGGATGTTATCGAGCTTTGAGGTGCGAAAGATTACAAATCGGAGACATCAGACAGTAGAAATCATTTGGAATGACCTAATCCGTGAAAAATGGAACGAAATTCGGTGGCGATGACTTTTAGACATTTTGTCAGAGATTTTAGAAATCACGCTGACTTTTAAACATTTTGTGAAACTTTTTAATGGACTTGGAAAATTTCATAGGCTGATTTTTTTCAAATTTAATTATGGCAAAAACATTCTACACGTATGTAGTCCAGTTTTTTAAACGTTTTCCGACATTTTTGGATTTAAAAATTTTTTTTTCGAATAAATTTTCAATTTTGGGACAAAAAAATCACAATTTCGTCATATTTTTAACTTCGCCAGCCTATCTCAATGTACCGATTTTTACAATTTTTTTTCATCAAGCATCAAGGTTCAAAAATTTCCTCAAAGAGGCTAAAAAATCCAAATAATTCTCCCTCTCCAAAATCCTCTCCCAAATACCTCGAATTAATTAAAACATAAATGGAATCTATCCTCTTAATACACAAAATGCGTCCATTGAAATAATCGAAGACATCAAATTTCCCAATTTTTTTCATCAAAAGTAACCTAACGAGTATTGTAGGTAGTTATTAGTTCATGAGAAAGTCGATCTATTCGACCAATTCGTTCACCCATTTCATACTCTGATCAAACTGATTTTCAAAATTTTCTAATTGCATAACTATAGCCACAAAATGAGCAATTATGAAAACCAAATACCCATTAAATAAATGAGACTGCGTTGGTTAAAAATTAGAACATTAAGAAAATTCGACTGAAAAAGGCACTTCGACTTGGCGTTTCAACCTTTCATTGGTACAGGGTAATATCAAAGGTGATTTCGTTCTCAGACGTGAAATAATTACATATTACATAGGTTCTACTTCTGCAGGTAGATGTATGTACACCTACGACCAAATCGATTATTAAACTAGATGGAAATGCATATTCTCGACCGTCTAGCTAACATTATACTTACGTGTAGTTTTATACGATACCCAGTATCCTCGACTACTCGAGAACTGCAGATCCAAGAGTAATATTATACCTTTGATAAGGTTATACTGGTTACATCAAAATACAAATAACGTCCATATATTCGCAATTACCACTACGTAGATATCGTATAATACAATTACAGAACGCAGACGAAAACCAGATGCATAATCATTTTTTCGCTAAATTGTATTCTAAACGATTTCTCCTCTTCTGTATGGCTTTGGTTCGGTATACGCGACAACGTCGCTATTACAGACGATTATGTAAAAGTAGATCTCATTCGGCGAATGGAGGCCGCATAACGACGTATTAAATTTTCCAGAGAGACCGCGAAATACATATATGTATCAATTTAATAATACCAACGAGTCCAAATGATACCATTATATTCGATTTGTCGAAAGTGCGAGAATGGAAAATTACGCTAGATTTTTTTCTTCATTCGCAACCATCGACGATTATTGGTTGCATGTTCGATTGATAAACAGTTATTTGTGTACGAGTTTTATGGCATAGGACTGGATTTCACGTAAGTATATTGTAATCGTGCCAGCCGCAGTTTAAATATCAATTACACGAATGCGGTTGCCTCTCTACTCTCGAATAGATCCGGACGAGAAAGATGGTCGGTTGCGTCGCGACGGAGTATTATGTTTCGTGGGTCTGAGAACAGGGAGCGAATTAGGTATTGAGATGAATACTGATTTGAAAAACAGGGTGAAATCGCGTCGACTGGAAAAAAAAAACGGAACAGGATACTCGCATGTTATACGAGATGCGTATGGTACGAGAGTCGATTTAAGGAAATTACTGATGACGAATACCGTTTCGGTTCATCGCTTCAATGTCCCACATTATTACGCTATGAAATTATTTCCTCTGCTCGTAATACACACACATGGAATATATACCGCCAAAATGTGAACTTCGATGGGTTACCCTTGATTTAGTAATACGACAAAATTAAATAGGAAGTAACCAACTAGTAATTAAGATGCTCGTATGACGATGAACCGATGCCATGGGCTCGTTATGGATTCTCTAATTCGTGTACGTTTTTTTTAACCGTTTTATATACCGAACCGAGAAATTTAATTAAAAATTTTATTATTATGTAGATACTACAAGATATAGGTAGTTACACTTGAATGGATTTTTTTTCACACCGTACGTAATTTTGTATTTTTTTTCGAACGAATCTCCATATCGCGTGTTTGTATAAATTTTGCGGTGGTATTGGCGAATTTGCCGCATTCAATCCTGCGGCAGTATTGGTAAGGTAATATACTAGAATGTGTTTGTACCTAGACTTTGCTCTAAGTGATTGTTGTTTGGTTAATGTACGTTTGAAGATATTTATGTCTTGTGGGTATATCTTTATTGAAATAGCTGCCTATACATCAGTTCAAGAAGGCGGTTCATTCGCAAGTGTGGTCGAATAAATTTTAAATTTTCATGATTTTGCAATTAATCGAATAGAGTACGTGAAATTGGAAAATGCATGTAAAAACGAAGGCTATAAATTTTCTAAACTGAATGTAAATTGCTAAAGGGAAAGATTTCGATGATTTTAATAATTATTTTGAAAGACCATCGAATAATGTTCATTGCAATCGGGACAATTTTCAGATTTATTTGTGATTTATATGATCATTAAAATAAAAAAAATCAAACCTGCCCATGAAATAAGAACTATATAAGCAGTTAGCACAAAAAAACAGGGTAAACCTACTTCTTTTTTTGAACACGAGCTGAAGTATAGTTTTTCTATGAACCAAAAGAAAATTTTGGGGGAAGGGAGCAATCTAAAATTGTCCTTAGGGGTGGATCGGAGAAATTTTTGAGTGGAAACACTCTTATTTCTGCACATGAAGGGGTACGGAAAGGTACGCAACTAAAGGCGAACAGGAAGCGCAGCTTGCCACTCCTGGGTATTTGGAAGGTTGGGTGGTTTTTAGACATCAATTAGCGAACAGTTGGCAAAATCACAATTTTACCAGCTGTAAAATTCACACAATTTAAATTTATTAGACAGAGGTGAGGCCCGAAAAGCCGAGTTTTTTTTTTTTTGAAAATGAATCCATTTTGGGCCCATATAACTTCACTGCCAGGAATACAGTGGGGCTGAAAATGTTAGAGTGTTAGTACAAATTTCTAAATTGAAATGCGTTTTTTTTCAAAATTTTGTAAGACATTCGGTAGGATGTTTTTATGCTTCCCCCCCCCACTATTGAAAATAATTTCAATTTCTACGTGAATGCTCAAATTTAAAAAAAAAAAAAAATCAGGACACAAAATAAACTTCGAGTAGATCGTAGAAAATATTAATTTAATTTTACTTATTAGAATAGTGCAGTTTACCAAACTGATTGAAACAATAGACACTAGGGCGTTCGTTATTTAAAAAAAAAAATTGAAATTGGGGGAGTGAACCCCTTGATCTCTCCTCTATCACCTAAAACTAATCTCAGAATTTTTTTAAAAAAATTAAATCGGTGCCCACGAGCCTCAAAGTTTAACCCATGATTTACATGAGAATTTTACGTTGAACCTGAAAAACATCATTTTAAAATAAACTTCTCAGTATCGTAATTGAATAAATTAAAGGTAGATGAAATTCCAAACCTTTTCGCGCAAAATGAACTTTCCAAGTTGAAAATTGAATTTTTGGCAGGGGTTCGAAAAATATGGAATTTTTAAAATGAAATGATTTATTTTTTTGAAAATGGAATGGTTTTTTTTCAACATTTTTCATTACTTCTTTCACTTTTTTTATCCTAAATTCAGAATTGAATTTTTGGCAGGGGTTCGAAAATTTTGGAATTTTCCAAAGTAATGCATTTTCCAAAATTTGTTAACATCAATTTTTTTGATCATTTTTTTCAATATTTTTTGGTTCAAGAAATTCAAATTGAAAATTTTTTTGGCAGGGTTTTGAAAAATTTGGGATTTTTCAAAGTGATGCATTTTTTAACATTTTTTGACTTTAATTTTTTAAATCGTTTTTTTTTCAAACTTTTTTGTTTGAAAAAAATTAAAATTGAAAATTTTTGACAGGGGTTCGAAAAATGTGGGATTTTTCAAAGTAAAGCATTTCCTAAAATTTGTCAACATTGATTTTTTTTAATCATTTTTTTGACAGTTTCTTGTTGAAAAAAAATCAAATTGGAAATAAATTTTAGCAGGAGTGCGAAAAATACGAAATCCTCCAAGTTGATTTTGTTCTTCGTTGCATGCAAGAACATCGAAAAATTATTTGACCCGATTGCTCGAAAAAAGTGTTAAAGACGAGTGTAACATTTTGAATTGTTTAGAAGAAATATTGAAAAATTAACCATCGACAAATTTTTTTAAAAATAAACTTAAAAAATCCCCTATTTTTCGCACCCCTGCCAAAATGAATTTCATTTCTTTTTAACAAGAAAGTATGAAAAAAATTAATAAAAAAATTAATCCTGACAAATTTTGGAAAATGTATTACTTTAGAAAATCCCACATTTTTTGAACCCCTGCCAAAAAATTTTTAATTTTAATATTTTCTACGAAAAAATTGGGAAAAAAATGGTTAAAAAAATAATGTTGACAAATGGAAAATACCTACTGTACTTTAGAAAATCCCACATTTTTAGAACACCTGTCAACAAATTTTCAATCTGATTTTTTTAACGAAAAAGTTGGAAAAAAATTGTTAAAAAAATAATGTTGACAAATGGAAAATATCTACTTTATTCTAGAAAATCCCACATTTTTTGAACCCCTGTCAAAAATTAAATTTTGAAGTTTGGATAAAAAACAGCGAAGAAATGTTGAAAAAAAGCATTCTACACCTTCAAAAAAATAAATCATATCATTTTAAAAATTCCCTATTTTTCGAATCCCTTTCAAAAATTTAATTTTTAACTTGGAAAATTGTTTGTTTTGTGCGAAAATGTTTGAAATTTCAATTCTTGTGTAAATCATGGGTTAAACTTTGAGGCTTGTGGGCGCCGTTTTCATTTTTTTCAAAAAATTTGAAGAAATTCTGACACTAGTTTTAGGTGGTAGAGAAGAAATTTAGGGGGTTCACTACCTCAATTTCATGAATTTTTTAAATAACATGCTCCCTAATGAACACGCGTAAACCTCAAAATGGAAAAATCGTTCGTTCATCAGTCGAAGAGTAAAAATTTATCAATTGAGTTGGAATTTTTAATTTTTTGCCCCTCATGGTTATTCAGTTTTTACAGTTTGGCTCTGTTCGTCAATACAATATAAAGGCGGTTTAATTCGTCTAAAATATATGCTCAACGATAAACGTGAAGGGGTCCTTCTTGCAACGTGTTGGATAAGTTGTCAAAAGTTAATTCTTTTGAAAAAATATTCTCAAGACGTGTCGAACCCAAAACTTTAGCTGAAAAATTCTCAAATTCTACAACTCGTTTCGCTTCCGTTGGCATTTCCTCTCCGCTCCTTCTCCTCAAATTCTTGTCCTTCGAATAGCATCATCGATCGTACGACGAAATAAAATTCTCGCAATAAGGTCAAACGAACAAAAATACGAGTATTCCAAGTTAATTAATCCGTGTTTACTTATTATACCTACGTGGAAAATCTTAATCCACCATTCAGTCTTTAGCACAGCATCGATTCAATTCAGTTGTCTGGATCTTCGCATGATTCTATCGTCTTTGTTTCGATGGGCTTCTGTCTGCTGAAACGCATACCTACCTATTCTAATTTATCTAAATTCACATAGGTATACTGTCTTAAGTTGTACCACGTTTTAACGGGATAATTTGAAATTTAAACGTTTCACGCATCAACGATGTCCGCCGTTCATGTCAAGGTGTCGGCGTGAACTCGAGTGACGAAAACGGCGTCGCGGCGCGGCGCGTTAATCTACGAACAATATATAAAGATAAGATTTATCGCGCGCGCGAATTTGTCACACTATTCTATATTTAAATATCTCGTAAAATTTTCATTTCCCGTTAAACGTCAAATTAAGTACAAGAAATTACGACTCGTTTCGCTATAGCACACTAATTATTCATTATACGTATAGTACACCATTGGATCGTAATTCTAATAGAGAATCATCGTATAATAGTGTAAAAATATTACGCAATTTTGATATGGCGCGATTTTTTTTATTATTATTTTTTTAAAAGAAAAAACCTATTGCAAAAAGAGGAAACATCGATGCCGGATGCCGGATGGTTTCATTTAATAACGAATATTAAAACTAGTTTCGTCTGGTCTAATAAACGATCGCATTTTTTTTTTCGTTCCTTAGATTACTTATACATACATGTATAAATAAAAGCATTATTATTACATCGGTGTGTGAATTATATTTCACACTAGTGAAAAAATTACAATGACTCGACCTACATGGACCGATTTACTAATTTTATGATATATTTTGGGAGCCCTTGATACAGAAATATTGCATATAATGAAATCATTTCCTTAGTTTAATAACGATCATTTCGTTCATACGATGTAATTATTATTGGTTATTTTTGAAATTTTTATTACTCTCATGTTCACTTGAAATCATGTTTATTTTCGATCAGTTATTATAATTTCTCAGAATGTATTGAAAAAAAAAAATATATATACAGGGTGTCCCAGTTAAAAGTATCCATCTTCCAACTGGTAAGTAGGCAACCTATCCTGAGCCCAAGTAGTTATGTTTGCCTACCCTTGAAATTAAAGGGGCAAAGTTATGCTCATTCGAATTTTTTTTTTTGAAATTTTGTTCAATATTTTTGATTTGTCATAAAAATTTTACTACAATAGGTAGAGGGTTGCGGTTTGCGCCATTCGAAGGAGCATTCATTCTATTTTTTTT
>FIZU01040992.1:0-24581 GCA_900064475.1 Pseudococcus longispinus | reverse complement strand
TCAGTTTCAGTTTTCAATCAGTTTCAGTTTTGATTCAGTTTCAGTTTTCCCAGCTCTGAAGGAAGCCGAATGAATAAAGTTCGAAATGGAAAAAGAACGTAGGTAAATAAAATTTAAAAATTTGATTTTTAAGGCACGGCATTTTAAAAAATTTTTCATTTTTCATTTCTGTCTGAAAAATTTTAAGAAAATAAAAAACAATGCCACTTTGGCCACTTTTCATCTTTTCAATAGTTGTAGCTCCTTCAATTTTAGAGTTATGCTAAAAATGATTATCTCATTCTGTAGAGCTCAAAAAGCACAACAAAAAAAATAACTTACAAAATTTTGCATAACTTGAAAATTGAAGGAGTTATGAACTCTACAAATTTTTTAATTATTGTAACTCTTTCAATTTCAGCGTTAGGCAAAATATGAATATAACTTATTTTGTAGAACTTGAAAAATTCTACAAAAGAGTTTTGAACAAAATTTGCCTATCTATATTATTAGCGGAGCTACGCCGTTTTGAAACATGTATCGGTAGTCAGAAAGAAACAATCTTATAACGACACTATGCAACCACATTTATTAATAATGAATGTTCAATCTCGTTCTTTTCTTAAACAATTCTCTCACCAAGGGCCATGAAGAAAACGAACAGTTCGTTGATGAATTATGAACAATTCGTTCGAGTTATTTTGCATCAATTGTTGTAAAAACTTGTACGTTCAATTCTAATCAAAATAATAGAAAATAATTACTGATAAAGACACCGCGAACGTTTTCGATACTCGAATTATGACAATTTCTTAATAAATTACTATTTAAATGCGGTAACTATATTAGGTTATATCAGTTTCTAACCGTGAACGTTCTGTACATTCTAAATATCTAATCTAACCTCTCAACATGGCGAACATTGCCGCCGAAATGACCCAATTTTGGGCCCAAAAAGCTCTGCGTACTTATCTCGGCGCTGTGAAACCTTGCAGCAAAAAGAACACAGTCAAAGTAATCGTTACAGAATTAAAAATGGACCATAATTTGACCGCTGTAAGTGCCTTGAAATTACAATGCAAATATTCGTTCAGATATTTCGATAATTTTAGTTATTTTGCAGTACTTCAAACACGAAGATACGTATTATGCTCATGATCCCGATAACGTGTGCAAAACCGGAGATATTGTTCTTATACAAGAGCTTCGTACGAAAAAGACTAATTTAATCTCACACGAAGTTATGAAAGTAGTTTTCCCTTTGGGAGATACCACCTGTCCGCTTACGAATAAGAAAGTTGTCAGAGTGAAATATAATGTACCAAAATACAGGCAAGTAATTTTATATGTATATGTAATGATTTCTGATAGTAAAATGTATAATTATTTATGCGTATTATTTTGGTAAATAGGGAAGATTTGGAAAAACTAGCTCAATTATATGGCGAATCGCCGAACCGATTTAAATACGAAGAAGCTCCTCCGAGAGGATGGCAAGAGGGTAAACGAGATTTCAGTCATTTAGAAATATTCCCGAAATATCACGAAGATGACAACGGACCTCATCTAGCCGATGTTTAGAATATTTTTAAATAGCTTGTGTATATGTTGTTTTTTTTTTTTAGTAATATACGTTTTAAAATTGTACCGGTTCGAGGTACAATGTGTTTTAATGTAACGACTATATTTAAAACGTTTCCAAAAAATCGAAACGTATGAGCATACAAAGGTATTAAAAATTACAAAAAATTATATTCCTTCAATTTACATAATAGGCACAACAATCTTATTTTATTCATAAAAAATGAATCATAAATATAAATTCAACAAACACACGAAGAGGAAATATCTAACTTCCGTTATAGTAGATAATACAATACATACAATTATAAAAATGGCGACAACGTGAGACTAGTAAAAATGCAAATAAAATATTTCCGGTGGTTTCCGAAGTCAATATTTAAATACCATTCTATTCGCCTTCTAGAAATTCTCTTTCTAGCGCAGCTCCCATAACGTTCCATTCGCCATCACTTTCTCGTTCCTCTTCGGTGCCATCTTCGGTATTATAATCGATATCCAAATCACTGGGTAGTTTTTCGCCTCGACGGAATCTGGTATTTATGGTGTCATCGTCGTCGGAATCTTCGCCTTCTTTTTCATCTTCGTCGTCTTCTTCGTCATCTTCATTCTCGATCGTTTTATTGATATCGTATTCGTCTTCGACTTGTTTACACCTTTTACGTTTTCTAATTTTGGAGAATTTCTCGAATCTCGATTCATCTTCTGTAAAATAATCGAAAATCGAATTATGGAAAGTTTCTTTCAAAGTACCCATATTATAATGTAACTTACCTTCTTCTGAACTTGAACTAGATTCGTTTTCCAATTTCCTCTTCCTACCTACATTAACCTGTATTGCGTCATTGGTATCATCATCATCGACCGATCTGAACGTTTCATCGGCTCCATCAGCTTCACCATCTGATTCTTTGAACATGTCTTCGACTTCGCCTGCCATCGATTCTATATCTTCAGAAGACAACGACATCAATGGATTGAAGCTATACATGAATCCGGCAACTTGATTGGAATTCACATTGTTGGTAATTTGATATGGTAACGGTTCGGGGTGCTCAGGACTCCGGCAATGAGCCGGCGGATTTCTAGATTCGGTATTAGGAACAGCGTTTCGTAAAGGGAACATGCGCTCGTCTACTTTTTCCCATCGTTCTGCGCAGGTCCACAGCCAGTCTGGAGTAACTAATTTGAGATTTCGTCGTCTATACGCAGCGTGCACTTTGGCTGTGCCACATCTCAGAGCTACCAAATGGGTGGTAGTGTTTTCGATATTTTGAGTAACTTTTGCCCCCAGAGATCGAGCTATTTTGTATGCTTGACTGTCTTCAAGTTTAACTCGATTCGGAATAATGCCGCTGAATACAATACTGACGCCTTCCAATACCTTGGCTCTAGTTTCTGGTATGAGTGCTTTCAAATCTGGGATGATTTTTGTTGCTCCTAAGCGTTTGAAAAATTCCGAATGAATGTTTTTTAGAATTTCTTCCAAGTAAAGTAAGTAGTCGTCCGTTTCTTCTATGGTTACGAAACCGTTTTCGTCCATCAGTGGTTTGGAGACATTGTTTGTAGCTGGGTGACCTTCTTCGATAGGTGGTTTAGGTGATTCGGAGCCAGATTCGAGTAATTTTATAGATTCTTGGGTAGGTTCGGGGAGTTTTAATGTGAGATCTGGAGTATCTGTTTCTTCTGTAATGTAATACGAGTGGAGTTAATTTTTATTTATACCTAATAAATAATTTAATTAATTTTAAACAAGATAGATACCTTTTTCTGGGAGAAGCACACTGTATTCAGAATCGTTGGGTTTTTCTTCAGAAGACGTTGTCTCTGCATCAGGTTTCGTTGAAGGAATACTTTCGACAAGAATTTTTTCAGGTTTGAGATCTTCGTCGTCTTGTAAAGGAACCTCACAAATAGGAGCTTCAAGAGGTTCAGAATCCTCATTGCTTTTTATAGCAACTTCGGGAACCGAAATTTCATCAGGTTTTGAATCTTTGGTGTTTTCCAAAACAACTTCGCTGACTGGCGTTTCATCGACTTTAGGATCTTCATTTATTACCGAAACAGCTTCGATGCTCGTCGCGTCATCTCGTTTGGAATCTTCGTTATCAGTGACTAGTGTTTCATCGGGTTTGGAATTCACATCGTTCCCAATATCTGCGATCGGTGCTTCATCAAGTTCGATCTTAGCATTGGTTGTGTCATCAGGTTTGGAATTCTCATCGTTCACGACATCTGTGATCGGCGCTTCATCGAGTTCCATCTTAGCATTGGCTGTTTCATCAGGTTTCAAATTCTCATCGTTCGCAACGACATTTGTGATCGGAGTTTCATCAAGTTCGATTTTAACATCGGCTGTTTCCAATTTTTTGAAATTCTCATCGCTCACAATAACATCTGCGATCGGCGTTTCATCAAGTTCCATCTTAGCCTCAGCTGTTTCATCAGGTTTCAAATTCTCATCGTTCGCGACGACATCTGTGATCGGAGTTTCATCAAGTTCGATTTTAACATCGGCTGTTTCTAATTTTTTGGAATTCTCGTCGCTCACAATAACATCTGAGATCGGGGTTTCATCAAGTTCCATCTTAACGTCGGTTGTTTCATCAGATTTTGAATTTACTTCGTTCACGTCTGTGATCGGAGTTTCTTCAGGTTCGATTTTGACATTGGTTTGCTCATCGCCGCCTTTAAAATTCGAAATAGAAATTAAATACCCGTAAATTTTCCGGAAATTTTGAATCAATTTAAATCGATCTTACCCCCACTACTTTTTTCATCCACTACCGATTCTCCATTTTGATTAACATCACGATCGACTGTATGATCAGCATTTTTCACGCTTTCTTCATCGGTATTTTCTTTCTTATTCTCTTCTAATTCGACTATTTCTTCATTATCATCATGTTTTGATGCATCGTCTACAAAAAAAAAAAAAACACGTCAAGCTACTTGAAAATTTTTTTGAAGAAAAAAATATTTCACCAACCGTTTTGGTTTTCGCCGAGATGTGAAAAATCGTATCCTTGTTTATCATCATTTTCACATTTCGTCAAACCAGGAGGAGCATGGATATCTCCGGTATGTTGAAAGAAATGGTACGGTTTAACGTGAATAAGATTAGATGCATATTCCCAGACATCTTCTCGATCATCAATAATACAGACCATTTTTTCACCGCAAGGAAATAAAGCCCTAGAACAAAACGAAAAATGAATATCTAATTTTTCATCGCACGTTTTCATTACAAAATACCTCAAATTAGCAGTTTTTGAATTAGGATCGAAACATTCGTCGCGTGATAATATTCTGTGAGAGAATAATTTGCCATCTGGGTCTAAAAATCGAGTTATCGTGTGCGCGTATCTACGAGAACCGAATGTACAAATGTGTAATTCGTATTTTTCGCTGATACCTTGGAGGAAATTATGTGTACCGGGACGTAATCTGGTATGGTACCAGGCAGATTGCGGACCGTAAAGTTGAAAGTGGTAAACATCCTATGTAAACAGAGAAAATTAACGATTATAAATTCGATTTTTAACGCATGATGAAAAATAAAAAAAAAAAAAATACTTTAATATTATTAGGAATGTTGTCGTTCGTGGTATGAATAAGAGTTTGATCGAGATCGACTAACAAAACCAATTTTTTGTGCTCCAGTAATCGATCCATATCAGCTTTACCGAGAATTTGAGCATGCTGTAAAAAAAAAGTCCAATTAGGTAATGCACAAATGGGCTCGTTTTCAGTCTAAAGTCTATTAACTAACTTCTTGATCAACTTTAAGTTCTGGTATCATATGAACCATCGATACCGAAGCTGTAGAAACCGGGCCACCTTCTTTGGCATTTTCTTTTTGCAAATCGGCACCACACTCGGCGCATAAATCTTTAATGACTGTCGGATGGCTGCATTTTTTCTCCAATTCTACGATAACGGACCTAATTAAAAAATTTCATTAGATTCGTTATTACATGACGATTTTGATAAAAAAATTTCATTTACCCGGGAGCTACGATATCGCCTTCTTTAACTAGAATCTTCTTGACAATACCCACTTCGGTACTCTTTAATTTCTTTTGCTTAGGCTCGTCGTCCTTTTGTTGTAGCGATTCGTAAATAAGGATAATTCGGCCGTCGTATAACATCGTGCCTGCTTTCACCTTCAGCTTTGAAACTTTGATTTCTTCATCCACGGATATGCTTCTGCTATTACCTTCCATCGTAGATAAAGTAAAATTCGTGCAGAAAATGTGAATATTCGATAACAAAGTGGTGATGGTGAGCCGATCAATGAGGTAAATTAGGTATGAAAATTCATTCTTAGGAATCACTAATGGTCAGAGTTTGAAAGTATATCACTTCAGTTACTATTTAGCGCTTAAATAAGAACTCGCGAGACTAAAAATTTCAAATTTTAATTAATTATTCGCGAAAAAAATTCTTACCGTTACGCATTGCTCGTTTATCAGGAATTTTTTGTTTGTTTACATTTTTTTTAATCTTTTGGGTTACACTGCAATCGTACTAAACGACACTAAAACGAAAAAGTAAAAATTTTAATTTTTGATTTTTTGTTACAATAGTAACTTATAACTGGAGTACACTTATTTATTTAATGATTTATTAATATATTTTAAATTATTATTATATAAATAATTCTGTTTATTTGTTTTTGTTGATTATAAATGATTATTTTACAAGATATAATATTGTTCACAAAGTG
The DNA here is from genome assembly GCA_900064475.1 of Pseudococcus longispinus. NCBI lineage: Eukaryota > Metazoa > Arthropoda > Insecta > Hemiptera > Pseudococcidae > Pseudococcus > Pseudococcus longispinus. The sequence continues at coordinate 18,292 of FIZU01040992.1, read as the reverse complement.
GGTCTTTCATCTACGTCAGTGTTGCACAATGTAAATTTTGCAGCATTCGGCAACACCGCATAAAGACCGTTTGAATTATTTATATTTTTTTTCAAAACATTTTTTTTTTGAAAAAAAATTGAATTATCAAAGAAAGTTTTTAAAATTTTTATTCGTTGTTATAAAAATATTCTTGTTTGAGAAACTTGACTTCAACAAGTACCAAATAGATGTAATTTTCATTTCGAAACCACCCTGTGTGAAGCTTTTAATCGCGGCGAATTTTCAATGTCTCAATTTTTATCTGTATTATCATTTTATTTCCCGCCCATTTACACGAATTTTCTACTTATATTAATTAACTTTGATTGATCGTATTCGTTTGATTAAATTGCGTTTTTTTCAAATTCATTATGAACACATACGTATTCGATTCGAGCGCCGAAGGATACGTCAATACCGACGATTTGGATCTTGATGTAATCGGTGAGTAAACAATACAGTTGATTTGAGTAAAATCGATGCATTAAATTGATTTTGTGCAATCTCGGTCTACAGATTTACTGAAAAAAAGAGGCAGAATATTCTCCTGTACTCCACTACGAAACATTAATTTTAGAAGATCAGATTTACGAAAATTCAACGATTTGCTAGCAAATGATATCCTCAAGCACGAATTCAATCAATCGATCAAGTATACCGCTGCTTTCAGTATGGTGGATACAAACACAGATCAAGCATTTTTAAAGGTAAATTGCAAATGAAACCGTAAATCTACAAGGTTACTTATTTCATTTTTATGATTACAGATTGTCGTGGAAAAATGCCAAAATAGTCGTACCCTTGGTGTTGTTTACGAAGGATTATTTTTCACTTGGAAATCGAACGATTCCGGTGAACTGAACGATGTAAATTTACCATTTGTTTATTGTATAGGAAATCAGAGATTTGTAAATTTAATCAATTCCGTAATCGAGAAACATTTTAGCTGTACCATATCAGCTGTTATTTTCTCTCAGTTGGAATTTAAATGGTTGTTAGTTTTGGCATTAGAATATATAATACATACGCCTAAAGATATTCAATTAGTGTTCGAAATTCCTCGAATTGAATCAAAATTTGGTTTTCTCGTGTCATTCGATGTACTGAAAGATATATGGAAACGGTGAGTGAAATTTTATCAAAGGTTTGGCATGATGTCTTCATTATATATTGTAATTTGTATTTTCGATTTAGTACACGGACAAAAGCCAGAAATGCCAATAAAATAGAATACGAAGAAGTAGCTTTGTTACACGCCTCTTTCGAAGAACATGTAATTAATACGTTCGGATTTGACTTGAGCCATTTTCATTTAAAAATGGTCTCTATTCCTGGTTATATTACATTGGATGTATCTGGAAAGGTAATATAATACACAGTACCTTTAAAATTACCATTTTTTTGCACTATTCGTTATTTAATTCAATACATATTCAATTTCAGGTACAAATATTGAAAAACGAATTGTTTGATTTCTTCTATAGAGTAATGAATGATGCGATGTCATTAAGATGATCTAACTACTTCATCTTCTTTCTAAAAATTGAAAAATGAAACTGGTCAAAGGTTGAACAATTGTATACGGATATTCGGTTAACTATTCTAATCATGTTTTATTGTAATTAGCAAATGATAAATGAATACTTATGTATTAAAGTATATGTCCCCCAGATTGATATATGTGAGGTGGAATCAGGAAATGAGGTTAACGACAAAAAAATTAACTTTGAAAAAAATCGTTCTAAAGTTTCCAGAATGCATTCTGAGAGCTTTAAAACGATTTTTCTCAAAGTCAATTTTTTAGTCGTTAACCTCATTTTCTGATTCCACCTCACATATGTAATCGTGTTTATTTTATTGTAAAAAATCTGTGATAAGAAATTTTGTTTTAATAATTTTTGTACAAAATCGTTTACCTCGTATGTAATTATAATTTTTAACGAGCTTATATAAGTTTTCTTTTATTCTGAATAAAAACCTCATTTTTAATACCGATATTTGATTGATTTCCGATCTTCCGATTCACGTCATCTCTTTTGTCGTTACCCAACCAATTTTTGAAAAAATTTCTGGCTGCTAAGCCTTTTTTCTGATAATTTTTTCAAGTTCACTTATCATTGATTTGATTACACATAAAATAATATGAAATTGTTTTATTTCGTTCATGCGTTATTTTAATTTGAACAATGAAATTCCTAATATGGGAATTCAATCGCAACTTATTATAGGTAGCACAGTAATATTTTCATGTAAATTTATTCAGTTAAAAATAGCCGCAGCTAAAGCAATGTCATTATTAAATTCACAGGATTACTACACCTAGTATTAGTTCGAATTGAAAACACCCTTGGTTTGGAAACGGTTTGTACGATGCACAATATGGCGGCAAATTGTGCCTTCAAAAATCTTAAAGGCATTCCTCAAGATTTGGAAATAAATATCGAGGCATGTATTTATTCCTTGTAACCGTTGAAAGTTCCACTAGATAGCAATATTTCCGGCGATTAATTCATTGAAAAAATTGCTTTAGGGTCTGAATGCATCTAACAATCCAATCGAAAAATTAGGCGCAGACGATTTCAAAAGATACCCGAGTTTAAAGAAGCTTCATTTGCGCGGATTAATTTTACCAAACGGTAAACAAATTCATTACGATTCGAAGGTTTTTGTTTCTTTGAAAAATCTCGAGACCCTAGATATCAGCGAATCAGCATTTAACATCTGGTCTAAAGAAATCATTTGGCCAACGAGTCTGAAAAGTCTGTCCGTTGCTGCGCTGCCAGAGGCCAAGTTTCTCGGCCTCAACCTCTCAACTTTAAATCAATTAGAATATCTAAACGCTTCGAACAATCAAATAGAGGATTTTCCTATATTACATCCGGAAGCTCCAGTATACTGGATCGACTTATTTGATAATCCGCTGAATAATGTGACAGCGGAACACTTGGCACCTTATTGTCTTCTTCGTTGGTTTCGCATAAGAGTTCAAAAAGGCGAATTTAATGATCTTGTGCACTCTTGCCAATGTCGAAGAGTAGAGCAATGGATGATAATGCACCATATTTCTGGGTTTGATGGATTCAGTTGTACTAAACCTCGTATGTGTGTATTTACTTATCTCTAATCCGATAATCAGTGACAGTTTTAGTAAAGCTTGATTTTATTCCAGTATCTGGACAATTCGATCCCTGTCCGGATGTTAAAAATTTCAGCCAAACAATGTGGGATCAACGGCAGGCTTGTCTGAATCGACAGCCAACGCCGGGTTTTTTAAAATGGTTGATAATTATCGTACTGTTATCTCTAATTTTGCCTTCAGTTTATTTAGGCATCGAACTATACAAATCATATAAGAAGACAAAAGGAGCAGAAGGTAAAGCTGAAGATAAAACAGAAGGTATGTTTTTTTGAGCGGTAGGTGCGTATAATTGGCCATCGTTCCTAGTTTGGTTACACCTGTTTTTACTTTCTTACAGATGCCTCCAACGATAATGGTTCTGATCCAGAAGCCGCTGCTCCTCCACCCGATGTGGATGATGCATCAGATCCCAGTCCAGATGGTTAAATTTGAAATATGGTGATAATTTTGCTACCTAACAATCGTAATGCAAGTTCCAGGTCCAAAGGTTATAGACATTGAGAGAATTAGCTCAATCAGATTAATTTTCTGTAAGTCTTTGTAAATACGCAGTTCGAAGATTTTAATGATTTTAAGAAAATATATGTTACATACTAAATAAAGCTGGTAAGCTTATCATATTTAATTTATACCTACTAAAAAAATAACTTCCACTGCCTGTGCAGTTTCGAAATGAAATGAACGGAGTTCTTTTTCACTCCAAAAATTACATCCATTCGAATAATTTCAAATAAAGCTCACACTGCTACAGAATATTATTTCGTTGTTTCGCAAAATGAGTCATATTTTGGACGTTTATAGACTAGACAAAGTGCTATCTTATCGATTCACGGTGACGTCACCGTTTAATGAAAAAAAAAGAAAATCAATAACGAATAGATAACATTAGACACACAAAAAAAGATACAGTTTGGTAGTCAAATGATAAACTATTGATATATTTAAAATTCCAATTATGTACAATAAACACTTAATGTATATTCAAATAGACTAGTTACGATTACAATAATAATTCCTCCGTGATAATTCTCAATCTAATATCACAAATTGTACAATACACGACACGACGTACGAACCAAAGTGTAACTGTTCCCAATAAGGAAGCCTGCATAAATCCCGATACTCGAGTAATCTATAAGTATAATAAAATATTGTGCGTAGAAAAAAAAAAAGATTAAAAAAAAAAGGGAAAATAATACATCTGAAAAACTTGACAAATTTATTATTAAACGCGTTGCTAAAATCATAACCGTATTCTACGATAAAAAGGAGAGAAAATATAACGAGAAGCTTTTTTTTTTCTTCAAAACAACCTTATAGTATAAAAACATACTCGACAACGTTATTAATAAATAACATAATTCGTATTGAACGACATTACGTAATTTTGATATTCTTAAAAGTATAATATCGACTAAAAAATAAAAAAAGCCACATCAGCATGCCATTCATTCAACTTAAGCATACGTATTAAGCAAACACAGAATTTTAAGTAATAAGAAGAGTAGCTGAACTCGTAAACATGGCGCACTCGAGAATACAAAATATAAAAACTTTTTAAATCATGTTTGAATAAAAACATAAAAAGGAATCGAGATATCAAAAGAGGAGATTCGCAACAGATGCGTATAATTTTTGGTCTGAAGGGTTGAAAAATAATAAAAGCTGAATATGGGTTTTCGTTTTCGAAAAGAAAAAAATCTTGGTAAGAACCGAATGGCAGCGTTAGTAATTCAACTCAACAACAACCGGTGCCTTCCATTCTTCGTTGACTCTGTGGTAAATTTGGACTGGTAGGAGAATGTTGAGGTCCGATTTTAATACCGTTAGCCTATAAAATACGATAAAATTTGTATCAAAGTACGTAATATTGACTCAGTTTAGCGATAAATAGCAGATTAGATATACTTCGTTGTTAATATCGAAAACTCCTTCTTGTATTTTTTCGTATATTTCTTTGGCTGTGTTAATAAAAGCATCTTCGACATTGGCCGCTGTTTTGGCAGACGTTTCCATAAATATTAAACCGTGTTCGTGAGCAAATGCTTCGCCTTCTTCTCGTTTCACTTCTCGCCTCGATTCAAGATCACTATTACAACACGAATAATATTTAAAAGTACTGCGTCGTAATTGCATGTTTACCAAATGACTCGTTATTTACCTTTTATTACCAATTAACATAATAACCATATTGGAATTAGAATGCTGCCTGGCGTCTTCTAACCAGGTGGTTAGATGATTGAATGTTTCACGACGAGTGATATCATATACCAACAAAGCACCAGCAGCACCTCGATAGTAAGATCTAGTAATAGAACGGAATGCTTCTTGACCAGCAGTGTCCCATATTTGAAGTTTAATCTGTTTATTGTCAATGGTTATCATACGTGCTCCAAATTCGACTCCTAAAAAATCAATTTACACGAATTACAAAGTGTTTTCGAATTGATACGTAGCAGATATCTTCGATCACTTACCAATGGTCAGATCATGAACTGGTTGAAATCTTTTATCAGTAAATTGCAATAATAAACATGATTTTCCAACTCCTGAAACAAATCAAAAAACATACGAATAAGAAATCATCGAAGATGAAAAATTATTTCCTCGTGACATCTGCTCCAGATTGATAATAAAGATCCATTAAATGAATCGATCTGTACTAAAATGACATGCAATTTTCAATTATAATTATTGGTATAAGGATGATATTGACCTACCTGTGTCGCCTATGATGATATATTTGAATAAATAAGCGTAAGACATGATTTAAGCGATTTTAACCAAACACAAGTAAAAAGCTGAACTTTTAGATGATACTATCAAACGTACAACGATGTACTTTTAATTATAATCGACAAACAAAGAATATAAACATATGTTTTAAGACGAAACAAAACACAATCTTTCATTCGTAGAATTTGATCACGCAATCGCAAGATTTTTCAACACAAAAACAGCGCAGATTGGAAATCCCTGCTTTCAAATAAAATTTAAAATCGCGTTAAAAATAGCTAGATTCGTTCATGTTCAAAATTTTGAGGAATTGTTTTCTTAATTTAATCTTCGTTTTTTCAACGATTACTCTTCAAAGATTGAAATAATTCATTCTATTGATAGATAATTAACATATTTTTTATAGAATCATATCCAATTTCGAGTAGAATGACGCATTATTTTTTAATTTCTCTTTAATTTATTCGAACGAAAATGAATGAAACAAACAAATCATTCGTTAACGTACAGTGAATTTGTGAAAACAGCTGTTTTTTTCAGCTTTCGTCAAACCAGTGTTACCAAAAACTAAACACTATTATTCTCAAATTCGACTATTTTACTGGAATTTAATCGAGGCAACAATTTTATTATCATTTAGATAGATTGTGTATGTTTTTATTATCCATTATTTTAAAATTCGGTGAAATTAAGTTAAAATTATTGTATAAATTCCGTATTAATTCTCAATTTTGATTATTTTTCGAATAATTTCCATCGCTTTCCAAATCAGCCATCAAGCACGGACGTATTTCTTTTCATCTCGCCCTCTTTTCTTTACTCGGATTTAACCATGCAAGTGAGTAGGATTTTGTTTACAAATCGAAAATAAGTAAAAAAGGTTGAAAATAATTCGATTTGAAAGAGTGTTGTGGACTCGGTTGCCGGATGATTTATCACACCACTAATTATGTAATTGAGAAGTATATTCATTGATAATCCATATGTCGATTCCGCACTTGACCGTGAGTAATTCGGGCAATATTTGTTTCAGTGAATTTGAAACGAGTCATGAATGACAACGTTAAAGAATACGCCGACGCGAACAATAAAATGAAGAAAGGCAACGAGTCGATAGAAAATGGTGCGGAATGTATGAAGAACTTGGAAGAAAAACTGCTAAAATCGTTCTATCAACATTTGAACAATTGCAACGAACGCAACGACGGATCTTGTCATTCAAACGTCGAATCAAACTCCGCCGTCAATAATCTAAACCGTAACAGCGACTCGACCAACGGTAAACCGTTGAATGATAATTTTAATCGAGCGAATAATCGAAACTCGTCGTACAGAAACATCTACGTTTCGAGTAGCTCTGAAGATGACGACGAACACTGTGTTTATACTTATAAAGGAGCTCAAATACCCAACGTACCTGAATCTGTCTTCAATGTCATTGACGTTCCTAACGGTCGCGAGAACTCATTATGTTCGTCTCCGGATATGGATTATTTAGAAATGGATTTTGATCCGGGACCATCCAACGGTCAAGATTCCGATAGCGATAACGCTTCGAACGATGTACCAAATATCGACGAAATCGTGCACTCTAATTATAATAATACAATCGATAATTTTAAACAAGAATCACGCTGCGATGAAAATGCAAATTGTTATGTTGATAAAGCATCCGTCGATGTACTTGCCGATGTTTCTAAATCGGAAGCTGTGCTTTGCCCTCCGGTTTTCAAACAAGTGCCTCCGGATAATGAACAGCCTTGTTGTTCGAAAAGTTTAGATAATTATCGGACTAACGACATGTTCAAACCAAATCAGTATTTTTGTTTCGGTGATTCGTCCGATGAAGAGGTTCCTAATGCGGATTATGATGATGTTACGTTCATCGTCGATGGTTACCATGATGTATGTATACTTTGTTCCACTTTTACTTCAATTTTATCAGAAATTTTGACGATTTATTTCTTTTACAGTCTAAAAGACTTGAATCTGAAACAGCTCAGGATATTCCTTACGCATCTATACCAGATGCCGATCATATAGAAGAGAATTTCTGCTGTTTCGATGATTTATTAAGTACTGATCCGACGTACTGTATTAGCGCCATAGTTAATCTTCTGGTTAGTGTAATTCGTGTTTCAAAAAATCGTTATTTTTTCAGTCTGTATTTTTATTTATATGATTTTTTTGTTTTCAGACCGCTTTACATATTCCGCATGATCCTCATTACGCTAGATACGTATTATCTAAATTACTTCAGAGAAGAAAAGCATACCAGGGGTTACCGATAATCGAATATTTAATTTCACGAGCCATCGAAGACGTCAATGAAACCGAATTCGTGTGCTTTCTATCAGAATTCTCAGATCACAAATTACATTCTAGGTTTTTCACAACGTATCCGAAAAGAAATATTGATTATCTCGAGTGGCTGAGCTATTGGATCAATAAAGGTTAATATGATTTTTGTACCAAAAAACACGACGAAGTTTCTACTTGAAGAGTCGCGTCATTTTGAAAAAAATTCGAGTCGAGATATTTTCACGTTTGATTTTGCATAATTTAACAGGTGCTTTACCAGTGGTTACCAGAAATGTTCTTGAACGCGGCTCTTTATCTGTCAAGAATATAATTTACAATCAATGGAGACACAATGTCGTATATAAAATAGACTCGACTCACGTTTCGTTGACCAATCCGCTAGAACGAGTTGAAGAATCTGTGTTATCGAGGCAGCTCTGCCAGCAACCTTTGATCTACATCAAAAGAAGCACTATGATGAGAAAATGGCATCCGAAAGTTGATCTGAGACCTTTACATAAGCCAGTAAATCAACGATGGTTTAACGAAAACGTTCTAGGTTTGTTTATTTTAATCTTCATCGAGTCCAATGATACCAAGTTTGATTGTAATTTACACCTTGTGTTAATTTTCCGCAGGACAACTAGCTTCGATGATACGTGAACATAATAATGGTGTTAGAACGAAGCATTACATAAGAATACCTTCGAATTCCCAATGTGGCATTACGCTGTTCGCTTCGTCGGATGATTCGAAATTATGCAAAGAAATAGACGAAGCTTCCGAATTACCATTAGCTTGAAAATTTTTCGATTTTTATTATTCTTTATTATTTTTAGAAATATTCATATTACCGTATTGCTCGATTTTGTTTGTCTTTTTTTTTCTAAATTTTTAGATATCATTTGATACGTTCGGTTTTGGGGAGGTGATTACTAAGTTCCTCATTTTGGATGATTCGTTTTACAAAAGTCATTCGATGAATTTCTAGTTAATGTTTCTAGTACGTCGTACACGTGTCTGAAATATTCGAATGGATTGATTTGTAATTTAAACTAAGTAAAAAGTGTATATTTTTGTACAGCATTATTATCGAATGGAGCATTAAAACCAAAGCTCGGGCTTTTAACAATTTTATGATTAACACTACGTATTATATTTGATCGTTGTATCGGTATGTTTCCATTTTGTAAATAGTTATTTTTAATCATTATGAATAGTGCCATTGAATAAAAAGTATTCACCAGTAGATCATTTTTTCTTACGTGTTTAACTCCATCATTCTAACTTCAGATATGCACTGAGGTGTAGAATTCTGAAGATGGCAAACTTTTGATAATTTTAATTCATTGTATTATTTTTTTTCAAAATTCCATTCCAGCTAAATCATGACAAAGGTGTCAAAAACGCTTCTGTGTCACATAAAAAAATAACAGGTAGGTACATAGGAGATGAAACGAACTTTATTGAAGTTAGAATACGAATTTTTAGAAAGCGTTTCTGTCAAAGGTCATTTTTATGATTGTACGATTTTTGGGAAAATCATATTTTCGAGTCGAAAAGCGCTCACATCTCGGCAACCACGCTCGACCCAGCAAAATGGACGCCAGAATCATCCTAGACCCTTGAACTACCCATTTTCGAAAATCTTTTTCAAATTTTTCAAAAATGTGACTAATCGAAGAGATTTGGTTAAGTTGGTTGCATTTTGATACTTCATTTTTTTTAATTAAGTCGAAATCTGAGGTTTTGAGCTTGAGGTGAAGACGATTTCTTGCTAATTTGAGGTCGCTCATCAGGAATATGAAACCAGATTTTTGATGAAATTATTACTTCGCAAGATAATTAGCTTTCGTTTTCAATTAAAAAAAGAAAAAAAAGACACCAATAAAAAATGAACGAATTTTTTTCAATTTTAAAGCACAATAATATTTTTCATTATCATTACTCTGCAAGGCTATATAGTTGATCGAATAAATCGATATCGATGAACTCAAAAATATACGAATATACTACAACATAAGCATCCATTGAATTTGAAAAAAAAAAACAAACAAACTATATGACCAAATTTTATTCAGCCAAGTATCTGCCTGTTAAGCTTATGACTTAAGATTGACAAAATTCGACATAAAATGAGCACTTATGCCTACTCATTTCCACAAATTACAAAAATATACATTAAAACCGACTCATAATTGTCATATTATGAATTTTTAAAACCCTTATTCATCGATTAGACCAAAAATTCAGTGTTTTGTTTAAAACATTTTGTGGTACATCGTTCGGTTAGGTATACGATTGGCTAAAAATATTACTAAAATATTAAAATCCAATTCTCTTGTCCAAAGATACTAACTTCCTTCGTGACAGCGTCTTCCACAAAATGATCCGTTGTATGCTTTGATGCCTCTTATAGAACAACACATTCACTTATGTAGGTATAAAATCAAGATTCGCGACTATGTTCTTCAACTATCATTTCCTCACTTTCGTGTTCTTCTATAGCTTCTGCCAAAGGTACTGGTTTCGTCTAAATAAAGGGTAGGTATTAATAGAGTTGTGACTGAAAAATGACCATTCTACGCATTTGACCCTTTACTTAATGTAAAATGAGTTAGAGAGTTGAAATACATAGAATGATAGATAAGTGCTGTCAAAAATATTTTTTCGCCTTTTTTCATGTTTTTTTAACCAGGAAAAAAAATTTATGTTTTTTTTTATTTGTTATTTTTCAAAACTTTATCATCGAAAAATTTAAAAGTAGAGATATAATTTTTTTAAATCCTTTGTGAATCTACGAAAAGACCTGTAAAATTTTTTGTCCCGAGTTCAAAATTTGATGAGAAGGGTTTACATTTAGCACTATCACATTATGCATAGAATGAATCATGACATCACATTTTACACAATTTCATTTCACATTGATCAATGGTATCAGCTTAAGCAATACCAAAGCTTGGGGCATAAAAAATATGAATCCGCACATCTGAAGTAATAATGTCATATCTTAAAAAAAAAAAAAAAATGGAAAATTGCGATTAAAAAAAAATTCTTGTATGTATTTTGAACGTCTTTTTGGGCACAATTTTTTGATCATTTCAAATAATCAAACACATTCTCAGAGCTTTCAGTTTCTAAAAATGAGAATGTTTTCACTCAACATTATTTTTGTTTCTCCAATATTCAGCATTGAAAACTCCATTTTGAGTTGTGACACTTTACCTTCTGGAAATTTTCTCTGTTTTCAATTATAACATTGACATTAAACCTCGTTATTACTATTTTTTTCCAAAAATTGCGGCTTGCTTCAGGTTTTTGAGATCCCTGAATCTGTTTCTGGGATTCAGACTAAAACATTCAAATTATCCAGGAAAAGGTGGAAGTGAAGGGGGTTGGACCAAAAATCAAATGTTTTCAATATTATCGAGAGAGGTATAAAAATGTATATTTTTCGACCTTTTGAGCCTGTTTCTGATGTTATTTTACCAAAAAAGTAAAAGGTAGCCGGGGTGGGGGGATTTGACATAAAATTTTGGAAAATTTCAATTTGGATATCAAAGTGTTAGCATGATTTTTAACTACTAAAATTTATTTGTGACTAGGGAATTTTGGACTAAAACCCCAAGATGTACCGGAAAGATAGGTAGTGAGGGGGGGGGGGCAAAATAATTTTTTTTCCATGTTATCGAGTGACATATCGTCGTGGATATTTTTTAATTTTTTTGACTACTTGAGCGCATTTCTAATGACATTTTACTAAAAAAAAAATCGAGAGAAATTCTACGGGGGGGGGTGAAGCTTCATTCAAAATTTGGAAAATTTCCATTTAGTTATACAGCAGGTGTAGGTATGTTTTTCAACATCTGGAATCCATATTTGGATTAATTTCGATCATAATTCTTCTTTTGTTTTTGTTTTTTTTTTTGCATTCAATATAAGGGAACTTCGACCAAAAAATCGTTTTTCATTTTTTTGACTCATTTTATGTAGAAACCCCTCAGATATCGAATGGAAGTAGTCCCAGGTCACCAAATTCAAAATTGAGAGGGTCAAATATTGCAATTTGGAGGTAGTGAGGTCAAAAAAACCAAAAAAAAATGTTTATTTAAAATTTTTTTTCAATTGAAAAAAAAAGACTTTGAACGCTTCGCCTATAAAATTACGTTTTTGGTCGTACGGTCCCTTTTATTGTACCCCGTCACATATGTGACTTTGATACCTTGCTCAATTACATCGCAAAATTTTGATTTTTGATCGTTTTTCACCCTTCATCCAACTGGGACCCCTTCGGTCGTTTGACCTAAAATTACCTCATAAATGAATTTCAGAAATAGAGAAAATGCACATTTGAATAATTCAAATTTTTTAAAAATTTTGATAGTGAATTTCCTCCGGGGGGGGGGGGGGTGTAAGTCCGATAAAAAGTTATCATAGGTTGTAAATAGAAGCCAAAAAAATGATATAATTTTTTTTGAGATATGACCTTATAACTTCGGATGTGCAAATTACTCGTAATTCGAACTGAAAATTCACCTTTGATAATGCATACATCACTAATGCTAGCATAATGAAAAATACTATCAGAATCATTGGTATGATGTACGCCCAAAGTCCTAAAATCATTCTGAACGAGCCGATTGCTTCTTGAGGGATTTCTTCAACACATATGTCTTTATATGTTTTTTTCGCCTTTTCCAACGAATCGGTTTCGCAATCCATTTCTAAATTATATAAATTCGAATTTTACTTCATTCTGAATGGCATCATAACCCTATTCGTTTACCTACCTTCCGACGAACACCTCCATTCAGGTGTAATATCAAAATCCACGGTCACATTGATATCCATCAACCACTGATGCCAACTTTTCAATTCATTGCATTCGCAATACCCATCAGCGCTTCCAAGATACCCACCCATCACATCGAACGATATTCTGCTCAAATTACAAAGAAACGCTATTTCGTCGACTCTCAAATGCAGATTAGGATTGCCTCTCAAGTTCACCGTATGAAGAGGTGGCGGCGGAGGGAAATACAGTTCGGGCATTTTCGTCAAGTTGCTAGATTCCATGGACAATTCTTGAATTTTGGGACAATTTTTCAAGCTGAATTCGCCAGCCAAAGAATTTTGCAAATGGAAAAATTCCAGATTTTCCGGCAGCCTCCATAATACGTCGTGAATGCCTACGAATGTACAATTGTATAAAGTAAAATTGACCAATTCGGGTAAATCGAATAGATCACCGGTTAGAATTTCTTTCGGTTCGGGTTTTTGGAATTCTGGCGCGAATTGCACAGAGCTACGGATGAATAGACTTTGCAATTTGGAGAATTTTTTGAACGTTTCTGTACTATGGATTAGCCATGGTATGCTGGAATGTTCGCTACGTAATATGAACCTCTGTATATTGAAAAAAAAAAAATCAAAATTTGGTGTAATTCAAGGATGACTTGATGCGTAAAAGTACCTAAAAATCATTACCATTATGTTTGAAGGTATGTCATCGGGAATAACTGGTATCACATTTTTATCATTTTTATAACACAATGCGGTATTATCATTGGTGGTTGCACAATGATCCATTGCGGTATTATCTTCGTCAGTTATCTTAAACATCGATATAATGACAATTCCTGCTTGAAATCGAAAACATTATTCATGCGAAAATTTCAAACCGAATTTACGAAATATTTACCTACCGAATAAAAAATATATGCTTATTTTCATTGCTCATCACGGATCTCATTTTGTTGTTATGAAGATTTGACAATGATAACATTACACGTTCTCGTTGCCAAATATACGTGCCAATAAATTATTGGTTATTTAAATTTAACAGAAAATTTAATTATTGGATTTTGTAGAAATTTTTTGGAAAATTTTTCTGTTGAATTTTATCAAGGAAAATTAAAATTTTGATGTGGAAATATGGCATGCTGAATTTTCGCAGAAAAATGTCAAAAATTCAAACCAACGCGAGCGAAATTTTTACATGTCATTTCATAGAGCAAGGAAACACGTATTGGAATTTTGGAATTTTTACACAAAAAATTTCTGCTCGAATTTTGACGAAAAAGAACTTTTATCGGATTTCAAGGTATGAAAAATTCCAATTTTGTAAAAAAAAATTCTCATTAGGTACATTTTTTCTGAGAAAATTGAAATTTTGAAATTTTACTGTAGGTACCAAATAAATTTTGGTAGGCGCATAAAACGAAATCAAATTTCCGCAAAAAAAAATCGTCATCAGATTTAATTATTTTTGTTTAAATTGAACAAATGTACCTATTGTTGGATTTTGTAGAAAATTTTAGCACATTTCAATAGGAACAAGTAGTTAAATATAATTTTTCGATTAAGAAAAATTTCCAGTCGAATTTTATCAAGCATATCATGCTGAATTTTTACAGAAAAATTCCGTTTTGGAATTTTAACACCAAAAAATTTCCTGCTAAATTTTGATGAAAAAAGACTTCATCGAATTTCATCACAAAAAATTTCAATTTTGTGAAAAAATGTTCCCATTAGGTAGGTACATATATTTTTTGTAAAAAAATAAAATTTTTTAAAATTTTTGAAATTTTTTTTCAATTTAATTTTTAAAAAATTTAATGAAAAAAAACACTCAATGAATTTTAAAATTGGATTTCATTGCAAAAAACTTCAATTTTATCAAAAAAATGTCCCATTAAATTTTTTGTAAAAAAAACAAAATTTTGAAAATTTTCGAAAAAATTTTTCAATTGAATTTGAAATTCAAGTTAATGATAATGAGCTTCTATCGGATTTCATTACAAAAAATTTTAATTTTTTCAAAAAAATTTCCCATTACAATTTTTGGTACGTAAGAAATTTTAGTAGATGCATAAAACAAAATCAAATTTCAACAAAAATATTTCATTAGATTTTACCATTTTAGGTAATTAAGTTTGAAAATTTTTTCAATTAAATTTCAAAAAAAAATTAGTGCAAAAAATATTTAATAAATTTTGAAATTCGAGTTTAAAAAAATTCCTAGGTACAAGGTGTCCGGTGTGTGGTCTGCCAAACTTATAATTCAGATGTAATAAGTTAATCAGTAAAAAGAAACATGATGAAAAATTTGCCTACCTCGAAAATTGAATGGGCAAATGTGCTTTCAAAAAAATTGAATTAACGAACTTTCAATCATGGGAGTGAGTAGTAAATCAAAAACTGAAGAAATCCCTTTCTTATAATTTGTGGTCCAATTTCAAAATTGAATAAGGGGCTATAATAAACGGAATTTGAAATAAAAAAATTCAAAACAAATTTTAATGTAAATAATGAATAGTGCTTTGAATTTGAAAACTGAACTAATTTTGGTATGATGACCATTTGCCTGTCATCAAAATTGAAGAAGCTAAGTGTGTTCAAAAATTCAAAAAAAAATTTTTTCATTTCAAATATAACTTTGCCCCATCAGTTTTGATGAAAGGCAAGCACTCATTATAAAACATTTTGATTAGTTTTAAAAATACTATGTACCTCCATTAAAATTCGTTTTGAAGTTTTTTTTGTTTCATTTTACGTTTAAACTCCCTTCAATTTTGGTATTAGGCAAAAAATTACAAGATAGAATACTGTTCAATTTTTGATTTGCTACTCACATTCAGTATTCGCTCCTATGATTAAAAATTCGTTTCAATTCAATTTTTTGAAAGGTCATTAGCTTCTTCAATTTTCAAGATAGACAAAATTGTTCATAATATTACGGTTTTTTTTATGATTACCTGGTTGTAGGTATATTCAAATTTTTAATTTTGACTGACCACTGGACAAACTAGTGAATTTTCATAATTTTAATAGTGAAACATACAATCATGTTTCAGGAAAAGAAATGAAATTTAATTTGAAAAATTAATTCTTTTTTTCTGGGAAATAAATTTAATTTTAATTCAGGCAATTTTCCCAAAAAATTTCCCCACGAAAAATTTCAATTTCGGTAAAAAAATTGAAATTTAAAGAGATGAATTGAAATTTTGGTATAAAAAATTTTATATATAAATTCAACTGAAAAAAGTTTAAGTTTGAAATTGAAAAAATTGTTACCAAATTTTAATATTGTAATGGGAAAAATTAAGATTTTAGAAGTAAAAATTGATGTATGTACTTTTGGCACAGAAAAATTAATAAATTAATTTTTATATGAAAAAGTCTCTATGATCTTAGGGAAAAAGTGGACTTCAATTGCAAAATTTTGAATTTTCACATTTATATAGAAATTTTTTATTGGATTTGAATAGGAAAACTTGAAATTTTTATGTAAAAGAGTTTCATGTGAGTTTTAAATAAAATTGAAATTATTCTCACTAAATTTATCATTTCAATGAAGAAAGTTGAAATCATTTCAATTTTTTAATTCAGTAAAAAATGAGTTATTCCCAATTGTATAGTATTTTGTCCATATTGGCTTTTGCAGCATTGTTGCATCATGAGTCATGCACCTTCGCGATAACATTCTTATCCACTTGTTACGTGTGATTTACGTATGATTCATATTGAGCCTATAAAATACGCACCATCCCCAGCTTTTTCTGTATCGCATATTTTTATATAGGTAGCGTTATGAGTGCTGTATTCGTTGCACTACGATAATATACGTTTTATGCGTAGAAAATATACATTTTTTTACAGTCCTTAACTCCTTATGCATTATGCTTCATAGTTTTAACTACATATAAACAATATTTCTAAAAAATTTTCAACGAATTTCAGAAAAAAACTTCCGATTTTAAAATAAAAAATTTCCAATAATTTCAGTCGAAATTTTTAAATAATGATTCAATAAAGATTTCCTGCAGAATTTTTCTTTAAAAAATATCTTCGAAATATTTTCCATTCAACTTTCATAGAAAAAATGAATACAGACGAAGAACAAATACATGAATAAAACTCGAAAAAGTATATTAAAATATCAACAAGAAAAATAATCACCTGCTGAACCACAAAAGTGAAAAAAATTATCACTGTGAGCTTAAAATTAAAAACCACCACGGTCAGACTAATGTTTATCTTTCCCATGGACTGCTTTTCTATGCCTTCTTCTCTTTCTGTTCTAAAATCAGTAGGTAAATCAAAATCACGAAATGAATATTCAACCATATTACCTATGTAGATTTCCAAATTATACGAATAGGTACCTATCCCATAACCATTATAAAAATGATTGATTACCCTAGATTCATTTTTCACATACAGCATTAGTCCACCAGCAACAATTGAAAACGTTGCGAAAACAATGAAAAACACAATTCTTTGCAGTTTTTGAGATGCTTTAAAAGGTGGCTTATGTTTACTTTGGTATACTTTTTGTGCTCTTTTATCGTAACATGATTCTTTCTTGCTATTGTATTCTTCCATTTTCTCAGCAGGACAATGTACAACTTGAACAGAACATTGTTATCGTTAGTGAATATTTATGGACATTAAATTAAGTTACGAGAATGCATATTTTTGATTGTGATGGATGAAAAATCGAGTCAAATTTTTTGGCATAGATACTCGTGCCTGTGTGATATGTTATCAATCATTTCAACTCATCAAATTTTATAATTTTTTTTTTCAAATTTTTTATACTAGGCGTTTGTAATTACTAAGATTATTACACCCAGTTCCAGAAATTTATACGGAGTTAAATAATTTTAGTTCTCTTAAGAGGGATAGGATTTTTGTAATTTCTGATGGGTCGTCTGAGATTTTGGGGTTTGCTTGTAAGATTTGTAATTTCGAACGTATCGATTTTTGATTGGGGCATTGGAAAAGAAGATGTTGGAAGTTGATTGGATAATTATTGCAAAATTGGCAGTTTTTTGAAAAAGGTAGTTATGGGTTAATTTGGTGTGACCTATTCTGAGTCTGATTATTACGATTTCTTCTATTCGGTCTAGTTGAGTTATATGGTTCCAGGGTTAGATACATCGAAATCAATTTTCAAAAAAATTTGAGGTCTGGAGAGGGGATTCTAAGGTAGAAAAAATTTACAATTTATGTGTTACACTTGTAGTTCTACAAAAATATGGGGTTGTACATCTAAAACATGTACACAATATATATTTTTTTCAGAATTGC
>FIZU01040980.1:0-11221 GCA_900064475.1 Pseudococcus longispinus | reverse complement strand
CATTGAAAAAGTGCTCGATTTTTTTTTCAAAAAATTCCAAAAATCACCCTTGATAGTGTCTACCATCTGTGAAAGTTTGAAAAAATTTGGTTGAAAACTGCCAAAAATGGAAATTTTTTACGAAAATGTACATTTAGCCCCCTAGAAGGGGTTAGGGTTGAGATATCGAGCTAAAAATTCCGTCACGGGGGTTTTAAACCGTAAGGACCAACTTCCGCTGAATAATTTAAAATTCGATGCTCAGGGCCAAATCACCCCTATAAACCCGGCTACGCTCAATTTTCACAATTTCGTTGAACACAATAGAATTTTCTTCAAAATCGAATTTTCCAAAATTTGGTTCAAACACAATTTGAAACCTTTTTCAAATTTTCTTCGAAATTCTGTTCACACACAATCTTTCCACATTTTGCATAATTTCCTGATTGAACATGCTTAATTTTTTTTCTAATTAATTTTTTTAGAATTCTGTTGGGAATAAAATTCTTCAAAATTCGGTTCTGAGTCCATTTTACCTGAATTCTGTTCAATTGCTTCGAAATTCCGTTCAAATACAAATTTTTTACAAATATTTTCAGACATCATTTTTTTAAAGACAATTTTTTTTTAATTTTATGTAAATCTGAACAATTTTTTTGAAGACAATTCATCAAAATTTTGTTTAAAATCGGTTGCTTAAAAAACGAAATTTTTAAAAATTTTCTTCAAAATTCTGTTCAGACATCATCTCAGTGCTCTGAAATACTCATTTATTTCGTTTTTCGCCTTTTTTTATTCTTTTTTCATTTTGACATGGATATTTCTTATGACTGAGAGTCAATCTAAAAATTTGGTCCATTTTTCATGCTCATTAATTCCGTCACGAAATTCTTTGACGGTGACTTTTAGACATTTTGTCAGACTTCTTTGACCTTAGAAAATTTTAAAGAATTTAAATTGATTTTTGGACTTTGAAAATTTCAACTGTGAGGACTTAAAAAATTTTTAAAAATTTCAAATCAGACATTTTGTCTGACAGATTTTTACCTAAGACTGACTTTTAGATATTTTTTCGGACTTTTTTGAATTTGGAACAATTTTCAGATTTTTACTGACTTTTTGTATTTTGAATTGCATTTCGACATTTTTTTGTTTTTTTGAGGACATATGAATCATGTTTTTATTTACCTATTTTTTGCCAAAATTATAATTTTTATGAACTTTTGCCGAAGTATTGATTTATGACATTTTTATTTGTTAGAAAAGTTTTGAAGCAACTCATAATACATTTTTTTCTGACTTTGTGTTTTACTCTGACTTTTGGACTTTTTCATAATTTTTAAATGTAAATTGTGACTTTTTGAAATGTGTTTAAAAAACGTGACTTTTTTCAAGATTTTTTGATCGATTTTTGAGTTTTGAGTTCAAATTTACGTAAAGTTTTTGAAAAATAAACTTGGAAATCCGCAAAAATCCACAATTAAGTTGACAAAGAGTCAAACATTTTTTATGAATCTCCATTAACTTTTCATGGAAAGATAAAAAAAATCCTCAAATTCTCCATTTAAAATCAAAAATCAAGAAGTTTTAAGAAAAATTTCAAAAATCAACTGTAATGGAAAAAAAATTATTTAAAAAATTACATCGTGATAGTGACTTTTGTTCAAAACCATGCAACAATTTTCGTAGAGGCTCAAAATTGAAAATTTTCAACTTCAACGTAATTTGGAGAAATACCTAAATTCAATAATTTGAAATTTTTTTTTGTAATTCTTTTGCCCTTTTGGTTTTTTATTTTCAATTTTTGGTTAAAAAAAATAATAATCACCCATAAAAAACCACTAAAAATTTTTTTGAAAAATTTTCTCGAAAAGAAATTATTTAACGGAAATTTTTTCTCAAAGAGTGAAAAAATACTTCTAAGCATATTGAAAAAATTGGTAGTTTCCTCGAGAAAAATTCAAAACAGTAATTTATAAATTCAAACAATCTTCTCAAATTGTTTGCAAAAAAAAAAAAGAAGAAAGTATGAGTAGAAAAACTTTTTTATTTTACAGAAACTTTCTGAAGAAAAAATTTTGTCAAAAATGTTATTAAAAAATAGTCATGTGTTCAGAAAAAAATCAAAAAAAAATTCTTAAAAATTCATCATTCAAAAATAATTCTTTAAGGAAAAGGTCTGGAAATTTTTTTGTTGCAAAACTCTATGAGAAAAAAAATTGAAAGAAAAAATTTGGAAAAATTATTTTCTTGAAAAATTGTGAATGGCCTTGAATTTTAAGTCACTCAAGTTTCGAAATTTGATGCCTTTCGATTCGATCAATTTATAACCTCAACATTAATATGTAATTTGAGCTGTCTCAAAATTTGAATTATTCACATCAATTCGATCAATATTGAATGTATCTACCAATCAGGTTGAACCCCTTCAATTTGATCTATCTACAGCTTCAATGTCGAAATGTAACCTAAGTTTTTCCAAAATTTGAATGCTTTTAATTCGACCAATCTACAACCTCAATGTTGGGATTTTGGGCTCTCTCAATTTTATCAATCTGTACCCTTCAGTTTGAGATATGACTTCGGGTTTCTCCCATTCCGATGTTACTTGAATTTTGAAATTCAACCCCCTCCCCCTCCTAGTTTGATCTATCTGCAGGCTGGATGTAGAGATATAATGTAGTTTTCGTTTCCTAGAATTTTGAGCTCATTTGATTCGATCAATCTGCGATCTCAGTTTTGAGATATGGCTCAAGTTGCCTTGAATTATGAACCCTTCTACTTTAATCAATTTGTGTTCTCAATATTGAGATTTTGTGTGCCTTCAAATTAATAAATCTGCATCTTCCTTGTTGATGTGTATTTCGATGTGAACAATTTGTTACACGAGTTGTCTAGTTATTTTTGAGCTCCTTCAATCTAATTAATCTGCAATTTTCAATATTTTAAAAAATGAAAATGAGCTGTCTCGAATTGTGAATTCATTAAATTTTGAAATTCAATCCTTTCAAATTAAGTTTTTTAGAATTTTGAGCATCAATATGATCAATCTGCAAACTTCAATACTGAAGTGTATATCACTCAAGCTGATTTGAATTTTGACTTCTTCAATTTATTTAGTTTGTTTCTTGAAATTAAAACTCCTTCAATTTGATCAAGTTGTGATTTGAGTTGCTCATAACTTTGAACTCCTTCAATTTTGAAGTATGATTTAATCTGTCAACTCAATATTGAGACATGACTCAAACTACCTAGAATTACAAACCCCCCTACAATTTGATTCATCTGCAACTTCTATGTCGGGATGTAATCTACGTTGCCTATAATTTTCAGCCCCCTTCATTCGATAATGCCGCAACCTCTACATCCAGATGTAACATAAGTTGCTCAACTCCTTTTTCGAAGGAACTCTAGAAACTTGTCGAACCACCCTGTATTTTTTCATTTTTTTTTCAACCGATTATACTATAGATATACTTAGGAGGTGATATAAAATCTTGGGAGAAACTCCTCTCATCTCTTCTCACCACTATTCCTTTTACTCGAACGAACGAAACAAACCGAGAGACCGAAATATAATGAAAATGGAGCTGGTTATGATTTAAAAATCGCGTTCGTAATATTGATGTTGTACTATAAAAATACGAGCTCGGTACGCGAAAAGATTATCTTAGCGAGATGAACTGTACTCGCCCGGGTTACGATTGAGCTAAATTATTCTTCTCGGCCAATTAACTTTTTTCTGCGAGGGTTTTTATTTTTTACAACTTTCGAAAGTAGTAAACCGCAATTTTATGATTTTTTTCTCGCCATCGTCTCCCTATGTAGTATTGTTAGTGTTGGTTTTAAATTCAAATTTTATAAGAGTGGAATTTTTTTTCCAAAGGGGGCTTATATTTCCACTCGAAAAAAAAGTCAATATCGAATTTTCACCAAAGAGAATCGAATTGATTCGAAGATTCGAGTGGAATGGTTTTTTGGTGGAAAAAAATTCTAGAAAATGATATTTGAATTAAGAATTATTAATCGATGTATTTCGGTTTACGAGTTGTCGGCGACTAATGAAGGGAAAATGAAGGTAACATTTTTTTATACAACGAGCTAACAACCCGAAAACAAACCCGCTAACAAAAGAAACCCGAAAAAAAGTCCAACTAATTTGTCGTCGTTGTAATTTTTCAACATTCATTTTTCGACCAAGTAAGCGATATCCTTTCAAGGTTTTCGTTTCGATGTCGAGTTATATACTTTTGAAATTTACGTTGAAAATGAGATTAAAAGAATTCTCGAGGAATTTTTTTTTTCATTCTGCGCCCTATCTTCGTATCTTTTTCTTTTCTCTGTTCTAATGGAATTTTAAGTTGAAACTTCGGGCCGACGTAATTGAAAGTTATTAGTTTGGTAATTTATTTTTTTAAATTAACCCATTAAAGTTTGCAAGAAACAATTTCGTAAGGATTGCTTAATGAGTTGGCGTTTTCCGCGAAGTTATAAGGGATCGTATTAATTCCGAAGCGTGTCGATTATCGGAAAAGTACCGAATGATTTTATAGCTTCTCGAGGATTATGGTATAGATACGAGTCGCGAGTAAACATCAATTTTCTTCCAGTCAACGATATTTGTTTCTAATTAGTTGAGAAAACGTATTAGCGTTGGTCGTGTTTGAATCGCTAGCAGAGAAGTTATACGAATCGTTCGTTTGTACCGAAAGGTCGATGGACACTGAAAAGACCTCGACGGAAATGTCACATAGTTTTAAGAATGTTTTTTTAATTTTCTAGATATCTTACTTTTGAATGAATTTTTTTTAATGTCAGAAAAGGAAGAGAATTCATTTCAAGCTGGTTTTAAAATTAACGTTGGAATGTAATATTAGGAGAAGTTGGTGCTTTGGATTCATTAAAACACATTGAAGATAGTTTTACGTGGGATAAAATTTAATTTCGAAATTGGATTTTTTCAAGAAATATCAGTTTTTTGTTCTAAGGGCATTAATTTGTTTTTATTATTAAAATATCCTATTTTTGGTCCCGAGGGGGGTGATTTTACCCCCTGCATTCCTCCTTCCAAGATTTTGGACCCAGTTAGGGCTCTGAGAAAGGGGCAGAAATCCGAATATTTCTAATTCGAATGAAAGTTTTTCTAATTTTTCCACTCAAAATACAATTTCTACGACACTTTCGATTCGTAGTTCATATTTTTTAAAAAACAAGGTCATCTCTTATCGACATAATTTGAATAGCAAAAAATTACTAAAAATAATCGGCGAAGAAAACCCCTATAAAATGGCCAAATTTCAAAACATCTCCCTAGCAGTGTTACCAGATGTTACAAACATTCGACTTTCGTTTCGAGCATATCCTTTTAATTTCAAGACGAAGGAAAAATACACGCCAGAACAAGGTAATTCCTAGTCCGACTCGGGCTCATTTCGCAGCAATTAAATAAGAAAACCTGCACCATGCTTGGCATATTGGAAGTTGTGCTACAAACTGGTGCACGTTTACGACACTCGTTAAACGATTAAATCCGGTGCAAAATATGTAATAAGCAGCGTGCGCGCAGCGTATAAAGGCTTTTTATGTGCCAAATAAAAGGTGTAATAAAAGACGCCGCTTATTTAAACGTTCCAGGAGCGGTATTATCCGCGAGAAGAACGAAATCGAAATAAAAAAACTACCTGGCGAAATAATATAAAGAATGACGATATAGCTTGGTAAAGCTGCGTGCGAGAAAAACAACACTGCGAGTGGTGTATTAAGGTAGATAGGTAGGTACCTAGTTCTGAGTCATGTTTTGGTATCAGATAGGTACCTACCTATACAGGGTGTTCCGGTAGTAGTGCACCGCCTTCAAACTGGAGATGCAGCAACCTAAATCACATGCGTGTATGCATGTTTGCGGGCTCAGGATTTGAAGGGAAAAGATATGCATTATTCTTGGTAGATGTTTCAAAACGTCGTAACTCCGCTGATAATATAGATGGCAAATTTTTTCTGGACTTGTTTTGTAGACCTTCTTGAGCTCTACCAAATAAGTTATATTTGTGTTTTGCCTAACTCTAAAATTGAAGGAGCTACAATGATTTGAAAATTTGTAAGCAACATAACTCCTTCAAATTTCAAGTTATGCAAAATTTTGTAAGAATCATTTTTTGTTGAGATTTTTGAGCTATTTGAAATGAGCTAATAATTTTTAGCATAACTCTCAAATTGAAGGAGCTACAATCATTAAAAAGATGAAAAGTGACATTATTTTGTTGAAATTTTATTTTTTCTGTTCAAAAAATTTTCAAAATGGTTACCCGTATTTTTAATTTTGGAGTTAGGCAAAAAATTATTAGCTGATTTTGCAGAGCTCAAAAAACTCAACAAAAAATTATTCTTGAAAAATTTTGCATAACTTGACAATTGAAGGTGTTATGTTTAGGGGCGATAATTTTGGAAAGGGCGTTCGTAGTAGTGAGTTTTTACACCAGGGAAAACATTTAGAACCACTTTTGACCAAATTTGAGTCAAGGGACATTTTCACTATCTTGATAAGGACCTTTGAAATTGAAAGGGGGTGTCAAGCTTATAGATTTCAAAATCTTAGTCACCCTTGAAATTTTCATTTGGATGAAGTTTTTCATTAGTCCAAAATGAGTAATGTTGAGATTTTACTCCAATTTGATATTGGTAGGATTAAAACGGTTGTATCTCCTTCAATTTCGAACCAGGCTAAAAATTGATGATTATCGAATTTAAAGATCTATTCTAGCTCAATAAAAAAAGTTATGTACAAATTTTTCCTATCTGCAATATTGAAGGAGCCGGAGAGTATCAAAGTTGTTGAGGCAGATTTTGCCCCTTCAAATTTAAAACTTGATGAACCATTCTACACTCGTGTCGTTTGGGATGCTAGATCATTAGATGGGAAGTTGTTTTCTGCAATCGAAACACACCGTAGGTATATTGAATAACTGAAAAATTTTCAAATCGAGTTTCTTATACATTTTTGAATCCTTGCAACTCCTTCAATTTTGCATTTGGCTAAAAATTGACCATAATGTAATTTATAGCTCTTTTTAAGCTCTATAAAACGAGTTATGTACAAATTCTTCCTATCTGTAATATTGAAGGAGCTAGAGTGCATTAAAGAAACACTGAAGCAGATTTGGAAAAATTTCGCCCCTGCAAATCTGAAATGTGATTTTTTGAGTTGCTACATCAACAAATGGGAGGCATTTTGGTATCATCGTGGAGAAAATTTTACGAGGAACATTTTTTGTCCTATATGGTTTTTTCCAATTTCTAAAATTTTCCGAATTATTTACAAAAAATACGGTTTTTTCGCATTTTTCATGGTTCATCCCCCTTTTGTGACATCCCCTCCCTTCGTATTGTAGTAGAAGGAAATTTTTGGCCTAATTCTCAAGAAAATCGTATCGGGAGCAACGTTTTAATAAACCATTTTTCAAATCGCTAATATTTTTCGAGTTATTTGATGAAAATTGACAGAATTTGCAACGCAACTTTAGGTGATGTTTTCTGAGAAAATAATGGTTTAAATGAAAAAGTTGTAAGAACTTTTATTGTCTAGAATTGAAAAATGAACAACTTTTGTTCAGAACTTTTTTCTGTATCATTCGATTTTTTGGGGAGGGGGAAGAGGAGGGGGGAGGTGCTAAAATAAAGTTTCATCATTTTATGGGAAATTTTATGTGGAATATTTTTTGTTTTATATTAATTTTACCTATTCGTGAAAATTTTTGAGTTATTTATGAAAAACGACTTTTTTAAAAACTTGCTCCATTTGCCTCATCCTTTGGTGAGACTTATATTGGAGGGTGGGGGGCAATGCATGGTATTTTTTCATAGGAAATTTTATGCAGATTATTTTATTATATTACCCATTTTACGTTATCTCTCAAACGTCTCGAGTGATTTGCAAAAAACGAAACATGGGGAGACGTTCCACCCCTCGGTGGGGGGGGGGGGTTCCCTAAACGAAACATGGGGAGACGTTCCACCCCTCGGTGGGGGGGGGGGGTTGCCTCACCAGCCAGGGACCGAGGGTTTTGTGTGGTCTCTATTGGGACTTCATTCAGCACTTTTTTGCAAAAAAATACTTGCTACATTCTTCCCCGGTTTTTCTTCTTTTGTGATGTAATTTTACTGGTAGCGTAATTTTGGTTTTTAATAACTACCCCCCACCCCCTCCCACCCCATAGGAGCAAAATAGTTCAAATTTTTTCTACGTAGTGAGGATACCCTAAGACAAAAAATATTGTGGTTGAATTTGGGGTTTTTTAATTATTTAGGGATGGGGTACAAAAATTCCAAAATCCTATAAGCCCAAAAAGGTTCAAATTTTGGATTACATTTGAAATGCAATTTGAAAAAAAAATTCCCAAATTTTGACATCTCAATTTTAAAAAAATCAGTTTTCTAGCTGTAATAGGGGCCCGAATAAAAATTGACCCAACATTTTTTTGTTACATTTTGATGTTTTTTCAAATACCTCACCCCCCCCCCCCGTGAGAGCAAAATAGTTCAAATTTTTCCTGCGTAGTAAGGATGCTCTAAGACAAAAAAGTATTGTGGTTGAATTTGGGTTATTCTGATTTTTGGGGAGGGGTCCAAAAGTTCCAAAATTTTGTTTTTTTGGGCATAACTCCGGCCTTATGGGACCAAAAATGTTCAAATTTTGGTTTTGCATTTAAAATGCAATTTGGAAAAAACTAATTTTCCCAAATTTTGATATCTCAATTTTTTCACCTCCCTCCCCAAATTTGAAGCCCCAAAAATCAAAATTGGCCCTTCGCTTTAATTTTTGTTTCGTGTACCTTCTCGTTGAGATCTTTCTTTTGATGAAAAATTAGCTTTCTAACTTTAATAGGGACCGAATGAAAATTGGTCTGACATTTTTGTGTTGTAGTTTTATTATGATGATGATACTGTCACTTTTCATCTTTTTAGTGGTCGTAGCTCCTTCAATTTTGGAATTATGCTAAAAATTATTAGCTCATTTTGTAGAGCTCAAAAATCTCAACAAAAATGGCTTTTACAAAATTTTGCCCAACTAGAAATTGAAGAAGTAACGAAGCCTACAAATTTTCAAATCATTGTAGCTCCTTCAATTTTCGAGTTAGACGAAAAATGAATGCAACTCATTTTGTAGAGCTTAAAAAGTTCTACAAGAAAGTCTTGAAAAAAATTTGTCTATCTATTTTATCAGCTGAGTTACGACGTTTTGAAACATCTACCAGGGCTAGTGCATAATTTTACCCCTTCAGATCTTGCTGCTGGCAAACACGCGTACATTTATGTAGTTTGGGTAGCTTCATCTCTACTTTGAAGGCGTTGCACGACTACAGGAACACCCTGTACCACCATGCGACAAAAAGAAGCGAAAAAGTACTCGTAATTAAAACAACCACCTGGAGGTAGATCTTTTGCTGTTGTCTTGTTTGCCTCCTTGCAAATTGGGCAAGTCTTTTTGACGTTTCTCCGTCTCCTTCCATATTCGCCAATACAACACGCACATCACAGTTACTGGTACATAAAAAGCGGCAATAGCGGTGCCGAAAGTGATATATTGGTTCGTTTGTATAAACTGGATGTAGCAGTCGTCGTCTGGTACCGTTCTTTTGCCTTCTATATGCGGCCAAGCGTAAATCCACGGCGGCCATAGCAGCAGCGAGATACCCCAGGCACATACTGAAAAACAAGCCTAAGTAAAAATAAACTCTTATTAGACGAAATAGCAGCTAGACTTTTTCTTTTTATAGCGAGCACATATCAGCAGGCTGGTACAAATAGGTAGGCGAATAAATAGGTAACCGTATCGTAAGGTTGATTATATTTTAAGAAAACGGGCTAGGCGACGATGACGTCCTATGCTCGTATCGGTGGGTACCCTAACACGAGCCCGGAGAAGAAAAACGTGTCATCGTATAAAATGGAAGTACGTAACCTGGCATAATTTTCCGTTTTTCACGTATACGCTGTCATTGCGAACGTGATGTTTAATTTTATCCTTTTCTGCAGCGTATTTTTTTTTTCTTCTCTCGGTTCACACAACAATGTATAAAAATGGAAATACACGATGCCAATTCATTTTCTCTCTACAAAACATCAGGACAAAATATAAATTGGCTTTGTAAACGTGAGAGAATCTCGAAAGTGAAAAAAAAATTTGAAGGCTGCATTTACTTTTCTCTCGTAAGCCGACTTGCCATTTTTGCTTCGAGTCTCTCATACGGAAGGGTTTTTTGTTCTTTTGTTTTCTCGTCTTTTTTTTTCTCTCCTGCCTGTTTCGCGTCGCGTTGCTCATTTTACTACATAAAACTTTCTATTTCTATAAAATGTTTCGCAGCTTTATTGTGTGTACTACGAGTACATCTTATATACGTGAACTATACCGTATCAAAGTTGGTATAAATAATATACGCTTAAATTACGAAACATATTTTTTTGATATCAGCAAGCTGTGCATGGTGCGTCTACGTGTTTACAACGACGAATCGTTTATTATTATACGAGCGCATTTGCGATGTCGAAGCGAGAGCTGTGCCTGTGCGGCACTTCGATGAAATAGATTTGACTAATTTTACATAAGTATATGTATAGCGTGGCTCGTCGCAGCAAGTTTGCGCGAAATTTCGTCGATAAGGCGAGGCTCGTTTTACAAATATCAAGATTTATTCGCGTGTTGCCGATGGCTGTGGAAAAGAGGCGAAGGGAGATGAAAGATGGGGTTTTTCGAATGGGAGGTTTTGTTGTGCGTTGGGTTTAATCCGTGTGCTGTGGATGGAATTTTATGTACCGGTGTATGTGAGTATCGATGAGTTTGAGTGTATTTTATTGGTTGGTTGGGCCAGAGGAGAGGATGGGTTTGAGTGGAATTGATGCAAGGTTATGAGCATGAGGCAGAATTGACTTGAGAATTTGGAGTGATATCGAAAAACTTGTTTTGGAAAAGCTAAAAAAGGAATTTTATCCCAAAAAAAAACTCTAACGCAGCAAATGCGTTAGAAAAGCCGATTTTCTCTTTGTAAATTTCATAATAAGTTTTCAACAATCAAAAAAATTTATTTTCGGAGGAGTGTTTAAAGCGAAATTTAAATTTTGAAGAAAAACAAACTATCATCGCGAATATCTTGAATACCGGTTCACAAAAATGAAAACTGTATATGATCTTTTTTATGCATCTTTTCAAATGCTATTAAAAAGGTCATGTGCAATTTTCACGTAACTG
>FIZU01040962.1:0-19379 GCA_900064475.1 Pseudococcus longispinus | reverse complement strand
AAAATACACCATCAACCAGCATTTGGACCAAATTCGTTCATTTTTTCCTTTTTTTCAATTTTCTTTGAAAATACTCAAATTACGCCATTTTGGGAACCCACAACCTCTTCAAGATGATCTAGAGGCATAAAAATCATGCCGGGTCTTGTTTCAAGTCGATATCTCTCATATACTGTAATTTCAGCAAAATCGAGCAACTTTGATTATTTTTTGCTCTTTTCAAAGAGTTGAGTATTTTTGACTTGAGAAAAATGTTACATGAAATAAGTTGGAAAAAAGATCAGTTTCTCAACTTTGCTGAAATTGCAGTATATGAGAGATATTGACTTGAAATAAGCCCAGAAATGATTTTTAGACCCCTAGGTCATCTTGAAGAGGTTATGGGTTCCCAAAATGGCGTAAGTTAATTCGAAAAAATAGAAAAAATGAACGAATTTGGTCTAAATGCGAGTTGATGGTGTATTTTAGCGTCATTAAAGATATATTGCAAGAAAAAAATTTTTCGACCAGACATAACCCATTTAAGGGGGGAAAATAGACGAAAAAATTGGTTTTTTGCATTTTTGAAGATGATGCGCAACAATATAAAATTCTATAAAAATATGAAGTTGTACATCTAGACTAAGTACACAATTGTATATTTTTTTCAGAATTGTACCTTTGAAAGGGGTTATCAAAACGGCCCTTAGAAAGCTTAAAATGTCCATTTGACCTTAAAGAAGTGCTCGAAATTTTTTTCAAAAAATTCCAAAAATCACTCTTTATACTATCTACCATCCTTGCAAGTTTGAAAAAATTCGGTTGAAAACTGCCAAAAATAGAAAATTCTAACGAAAATCTACATTTAACCCTCCAGAAGGGGTTAGGGTTGAGATATCGAACTAAAAATTTTGTCACGAGGGTTTTAGACCATAAAGACCAACTTGCACTGGATAATTCAAAATTCTGTGCACAGGGCAAAATTACCCCTATAAACTCGGCTACGATTTTTTTCACTTTTAATTTTCCTTTACCTTCATCGAAAGAATAACAACTTCTTGATGTTTTTTCACCGCTTCGTGTGAAAATTCAGAATTCGCCAACAAACACATTGATTCTAGGGCTAGATATCTTAAATTAGTTTCTCTATTAGAAAGGAACTGTCCTAATTGGTTACATGCTCTAACTAACAGATTGGGTTCACTGAAATCATATCAACGATTAGCATTATAAGTTGAATTTAAATTTTCGACGAAAAAAAAAACTCACCTATCATTGTGTATAATTAAACTTATTGCCTCAAATAGGACCGCATTTTTAGCATTGGAATGTTGAACCTTTTTTGATTTAGGAGGCTCTTGCGCTTTGTTTAAAATCGTCTCCAAACATTCATTCAATCTGCCACGTACGCCCGGATCCTCTGTATAATTATCGTGGTAATTAGATACTAGTCATTACGTGCACTTAGGTATTGAAAATTTTCAAAATAAGACAAACCAGGTGGAGGATAATTTTGGAGAAGTCTAAGAAGTTTTACAGAAAGCCACGGAGCCGGAACGAAGTAGTAAGTGTAGTCTTGTAAATCCGTATAGCTAGCGGTGACAATCTAGCAAAAAAATAATACTCGAAATTAAATACCTATCGTTTCATTTCAATATGTAAATATTTAAGGGAAAATTCTTACCCTAGATAACCTCGAAACTGCCAAACTTATACACCCTTTGTATTCGTCAGGGTTATGTTTAACCAGAGCTTCTATCAAAGAAGCAGCTGCTGTGACTACTCCAAGATGTTGGTCGTTTAGAAGATGAATAATACGAGAAGTCCATTCTCCGCCGGGAATTATTTCAGGATACGTAGCAAATAATCGTAGTAAACATAAAGCGGCTGATTGTTTTACAACGTCCATCGTATCTCTGATGAATAAAAATAAATCACGTTGTAAAAAAAATGCAATTTAAATCAACGCAGCAGCAAAGATACTCAGATATTTACCCAGATACTAAAAGTTTCGGTATATCGTAACCGAAAGCTTCAGCCATATCTTTACTACCGATATTAGCAATGCACTGCATAGCAAGATTAACATGAATTGGGTTTCTGGAAAAAAAAGTCACATACGTTACTTTTTCATCTTAAATTTTGCATTTGCAGGCTGATAGGAACTCACCTCGATGATAGATCATTTTTAATACTTTGAATAATCAATTTGATGAGATCGCTGTTTGTATTAACAAGCACAGATATGAAAAGGTAACCCTGGAAAATTAACAGAATATTATAAGCAAAATGGCATTAATATGTGTTATTCAGAGTCCACTTTTCTTACTATTTGTTTTTCCGAATATTTATTCGATGACAGAAGATTAACCGCTTCCATATGACCGAAATCGATATCATGTCCAAGTAGAAATATGAATAGCAGTTTACAAACATATTTTTTCTTTTGGTAACCATCTAGAGTTTTATCTCCTTTGAATTTGCTACGGATATTCGCTAATTCTTTATTAATTCTCTTAATTTCCGCTTCTTTGCTTTTACCTAAAACAATAAAAACCGTGATTGTTTTCAAGTTTCAATGTGTGGGAGTGAATCGACAAATTGTTATCGCCCATAAGATAAGAAAAGATAAAATGTAAATGGTATCATTCGGGTTAGTCATTTAAGGGAAATTATTGCATTTTCCATCCGTTTAATATACTTATGGTAATGCAGTGAATTAAGAATAGAAAAACTAACATCGATGCAATTCAAATCAAATAATGAGATCGAAAA
This sequence comes from Pseudococcus longispinus, assembly GCA_900064475.1. Taxonomy (NCBI): domain Eukaryota; kingdom Metazoa; phylum Arthropoda; class Insecta; order Hemiptera; family Pseudococcidae; genus Pseudococcus; species Pseudococcus longispinus. The sequence goes on along the minus strand of FIZU01040962.1, from coordinate 16,625 downwards.
CAAAACATAGAAGAAAACAATCGTAACAGTTCAATACTTATAATCGGAAAAGCAGAACAAGAAACACATTCATACTTACAATTTCTGATATCGGAAATAAACACAGCCAAACCGCGCATTCCATCTCCTCTCACCGCAGGCATTTTTGCAGGATATACCCTGAAATATTACTTCACTGAAATATAAAAAAATTAATAAATAATATTTTTCATTCGAATAGAAATCAATTTCACCCACATTCGTAAACATACCGACACCGCTACAAGTATAAAACCTAAAATAAGACAGTACGAATATACGACTATTTTTTACTTACTTCAGAAGTAAAGTATAGAAAAGAAAATAATATAATTCAATTACGTATAAGTCAAATTGAAAAAAACTAAAAAGAAAAACATGGTTATGATTGTACCATCGGTAAAATCTGTAAAGACAGATTTAGGTTGTACAATTTCCCAAATATAATAAAAATTATACCAAATGTTTATCACTGATACTACTTCAACTGATTTGTTATTTTGTAAACTAAAAGGATGATTCAGATAGGTGATTATGCCGAAATTTTTATACGGATACACCCATAATTAGGATGAATTGGACAACAAAAAAGTGTTTAAGTATAGAATAACTGTCAGTAAATTATACTTACATGAGCTAACAATCAATGAGAAAACTTCATTTTTCAATCTTCAACTGCAGAAAAAATGTTACCACATAGCATAATTGGCACTAGAACTCAACAAACCGCCTCCATTAAATAGCCTATCACGAATCACTTCATATCATCAAATCAATCATTTTAATTTTAATCATCAAAAAATTGTTTTGGGTTTTCTAGTACGAACGAGTGTATTGGTGTTTGATGGTGTGTCGGTGTTTGAGGAAAAACCGAAGAATTATGAAATTACCGTACCAACCACAGTCAACGTAGGCGGTTGTGTTTTGAACTTTTGAGTTTTGCTGACGTTTGAAAAATTAAAATCAATTTGATTCAGCAACGAAATTGAAATTTTACAATCACAATAACAAGTTTTCATCACTCGTATTGGTTTGAATTCAATTTTGCCATACCAACCGTCGCAATCAATCGAATACTTTACATTTTTTTCAATTTTGCGAGCCGGAAATCATTTTTCGATTCGATGTCGTTTACTGAATTTTTGAATTTTTTGCTAAATTACCCATTTCGAAGAAAATGAAAATAAAATGATCGAACGAAATTACTTTCATTTTCAGCACTTTCGAATTAAAATTTTCAAACTTTCGTAATGTTTTTTCAACGTTTTTCTCAATAAAACGCGTTAAATTTGTATTTAAAATGAAAATTGTATCACTTCGATACCTATCTAACATAAAAAATGGCGACGAAATTACCACGTGCCACTTTTCATAATATAGGTATGGTAGTAAATTTCTGTGAAAAAGGTAACCAATGGGCGTTTTTCTTTATCAAGACAACGAGTCAACGACAAACGAAGAGTACAGCGAAGTTGTATTGGGCCGTCACCGTAGGGCATAGGTGAATTTTGTGTGATAATACGTACGGTGGTTTGAGGAGTGGTTTCTATAATTCTCTCAATTTTTTGTATTTAATATTATAGTTATAAATTTATTTTAACAAATTAATTTCTCAAAATGACTGATGCTACAAATCCAATTTACGGGCCGTTTTTCGGCGTTATGGGCGCGGCTTCGGCTATAGTTCTTAGTGGTGAGTATTACTATTTCTTATCCAAGATGGTCGTTTTTAGGTTACGATGAATTATTGATTTTTTTCCAATGTATAGTTTATATGGTATATATAAAGCCTTTGACATAGTATCTTACGCTTAATATTGAGAATAAACTTTCACTATTCTATCCACTAATGATTAATTTTAATTCGATTCGTGTGTGGTACGTGAATACCACACCCTATGTTGATAATTGAAGCAATTTACCCCGAGGAATGAAACAGGAGCTTTCGGTGATTCTCATTAGGTGAAGAATTATGCATATTGGAATGAGTTTTTGCATAATTTTTCTGCAGAAATTGAGAACACATAGTTTTTGCGAGAAATCTTGTTAATTTTGCTGATAACATTGAAGCCATATGTAGGGTGTGAGTAATTAGTTGTATTGCTCATAGGTGCTATATTTTTCGACGAATTTGGCACACTATACGTAATTCTCTGCTTGATAAATGTCGAATAAGCTCTTCGATAAATTAAATTTTATCTCATTGGTATTTTTTTTCAGCCCTAGGAGCAGCTTATGGAACGGCAAAGTCAGGTACAGGTATCGCCGCTATGTCGGTGATGAGGCCAGAGTTGATCATGAAATCGATTATCCCCGTAGTTATGGCTGGTATTATCGCTATTTATGGATTGGTAGTAGCCGTTTTAATAGCTGGTTCCTTAGAAGTACCTGAAAAATACAGTTTATACAGGTACGGTAGATGAATTTCACATATTGCTTGACCTTGAAATACTGGATAATTTATCGAAATTATCGCCCTTTTCAGAGGATTTTTACATTTGGGCGCAGGATTAGCTGTCGGATTCAGCGGGTTGGCAGCCGGTTTCGCTATCGGTATTGTCGGTGATGCTGGTGTACGAGGAACTGCCCAACAACCTCGACTTTTTGTAGGAATGATTTTGATTTTAATTTTCGCCGAAGTATTGGGTTTATATGGTTTAATCGTTGCCATTTACATGTATACAAAGTGAATTGTGTACTTAAAAAAATACGCAGATCAATCTTCTGATTTAAATGTTCTACGAATATCATGTTCATCCGTTGTTTTTTTTTAATCATTCTAAAACCATTCTTGAAAAGTGATCGTTAGTGTCTAATGTAGTTATTTAATTAATCGTTACTTTTTTATTCTTTTTTTTTTTCTTTCGTTTTTCGTTTTTAAGTTGCATGCATCTTCTAACGTACAATTTTTACTATTTCGCATTAGCTTGGTTCTTGAACTGAATTCTCCAATTATTGGTGCATAAAAATAATGTCGCTTTTTCATTCCACACCAGTCAAATTCGTTTTTTACGTTTTTATTTTGTTAAATCGGCGTTACCATTCAAATTTCAAAAAAATTTACAAGTGATTTTTGTGTTTTTCAATGAATTTTAACCAATACATTTATCCATGTTATATATTGCTTTCAAAATCGCGCGTACTTAATCTTAATTAAATTCTGTGGGATACCAAATAAGTGAGGAAAATTTTAAAGTCGCAAAACACAAGAAAGGTGTTACGTTACGATTTATTGTCGCTTGTTAGTCAAATTATACTACATTGTAATACGTACGGTTCATGTTGAACGATTCTATATCATTTCTGTTACCCTTCCTAAACAAATGAAGCATGCAGTTCAAGTATTAAACGAAATGTATCATAGAGTTTGTTGAAATCTATTTTAAGAATTAGTTTTATTCGGTAGTTACACGTTAAGTCCAGCTTCAGGAAGATATTATAATTTCGCTATTTACCTCATTCGTTTTCTTCGTATCAACGCATTTCATGTTAAATTATAATACCGTTTTACTTAATAACGAATAGTGAATGTGTGAATATACGTGTTTAACTTAGCTTTGTTAATGCGATTTACATTCCATGTAAGTAGTCTGGTTATACTTTATTTGTAAATTTGAATTGCACAATGAAATTGTAAACATAAAACATAAATCGTAAGATTGTCGATTTGTAAGTACGATGAATGGCATTGTTTTGAAGCTAATAAGTTGTTTAGCACATTACATTGATTTTTCTGTGATCATAGAGAATGTACCATTTACAACTTTTATCTTGAAACAATGATCATCATTATCATTATCTTAAATATAGTTTTTTGATTTTATTTTATGTATTTTAATTTTTCGTTTATTTATAAATAGAATATTATTATTTCAAATGCCGTACCATAAAGTTGTAAGTTACCTTTAGTACAAAATTGACGAGAAATTAATATTTTGGCATTACAATGAAATTTTTTCCAGTTCGCTAAAATACCCTTTTCAAGTACTGATTTTCTTATGGTACCGTAAAGCAAAATAAATTTATAATTTGTCGATTCGATTTTACCAAAACGTCATTTAATTTTTACTGATGAAAGTTTTGTTTTTGTGTATTTTTTTTTTCTATCGTTTAGATTTACGTTTATGATTAATCTCAAGTTCATACTTTTATTGGCCTACGTAACGTTTGTGTAGTTGAAAATTTCCATGTGTTTTTGCACCACATCCACGAATGTATATATACAGTAATCTGTAATTCTGTTCAGGTATCCACTTCTGTAAATCGTGATCACCGATCAGTAATCTAAATAATTACGAAGGAACAATACACTTGTATATTTTTCAACGAGTTAAAGACAATTATGTATTTGATCCCCGTATATGAATTTAAACTCTTTATTTAACAGTCGCTAGTATATCTGTAAATATTTATTAAGATACTTACATCAGTAGCAGCATTTTATTAGTTATATTGTTCCTTATATTCTTTACCTATATGAAATCTGCTTGAGATACGTGTATCATAATTTCTAGAGAAATAAAAGTATATAACGAGGTAATTGGTTTTATTTGCAACATTCGTATATTTTTTGCACACGTTTATCCAATGTAAACAGTTGGTTTTCGTAGCTGTACTGGGTGTTCTTTGGATTCTGGCTTCTTTGCCTGTGTACCTGACGTGTATCGAGAAAGTTCTCGTGTTCAAGGTTAGAATGGAAAGTTCGTCTTCATTATCGTGTTTTGTTTTCTGAGACTTTAACGTTCTATTAGCCGTGTTATAAATTTTTGATTGGTTCGATTGGTTACCACCGAATAAGTATTTGCTCGAGTATAATCGATCTTTTTCGTGCCAAAGAATACGATAAGAAGAGTAGGAAGAAAATTGATTTTTGTTTCTTTTTCACGTAATCGATTACGGTAACCCTTTCTAGAGGTACTTAACATCGAATGAATACTCCCCCCTTTTTTGGTAATACATTATGTAGGTTGTAAGTATATGTACTAAATATGTTATGTACGAATTTATTTCGCCCACATGAACTGTAATGCAACAGGAACGGTGTTGCATTGTTCAAACATTTCACGTGATTAAAACTCGACTCGAGTCATTTTTTCGAATTTCCTCCCAGAAAATTTACGGTCGACTGAAATAAAATATCTCGGCGGCGTGCCATTGAACGCCTACTACCAGGAAAATATGTTACTCATCTCGTCGCTATAGATTATGCAACGATCAATACAATGAAAACACCCTAACACGAAAATATTAGAGGGTGAAGCAAAATAACGAATTGTTTTACCAACCTATGACGTAATCGAATACATAAATGAAAATTTGGCGCTCTTTTTGAAATTTTTTACCAAAATAGTAAGCAACATGAGGTATTATGGAGCAATTCTAACCCAGAGAAAAGTTTCATCGAAATCAATGTAGTTACTCTTATCATGTTTGAGTTGAACAATGAATATGGGTTTGTAACATTGTATCAACAATTATTTAGAACTTGTACGAACGTTATCTATACCCCACTTGATAAAAAACTCATTTCGCGATTTGACTATCATCCTCTGATGTAGCCAATCTCACTAAAAGAGCATCGAAACACTATCATTACCTACTTCATTGGTATAGTAGGTCCACAGATCATAGCCACTTCATATTTGCCAGTATTTGCCTAATGACTCGTATACAACAGTCACGAGTAAAAAAAAACTAATAGTGACTATAATATTTTCGACACTATTAATCACTATTAGTACTACTAGGGATGGATAGTGTCAAAAGTACCATAGTCACTATTAGTTGTCACCCTCAATTAGAGCTGGTGACAATACAACTTATATCCGAAAGCTTAAATACGCTTTTTGATGCGACAGTTTACCTGCGAGTACGAAACTACATTAATCGATTATTAGTAACTATTAATCATTACTAGTCACTATACATCGGTTAGTAGTTACTATTAGTCACTACTAGTCACAATACTGGAGCTATTAATCGATTAGTAGTTAGTTACTATTTGTCACTACTCACAAGTAGTCTCTCCACAGGAATTATTAATCGATTATTAGTTTATATTAGCACTACTAATCACCATATTTGGAACTATTATATTATTAATTGATTAGTAGTTACTATTAATCACCATTAATCAATTAATAATAACTAATAGTAATTAACTATTTTAATAGTGATTATTACTCTTTTTTTGTATGCGGGGAACGTTGTAAATATTACATAAATAAGTAAAAAAAAAAAAAAAACTAAATTATGTCATTGATATTGACATATTGACGTACCTACCTATTAAGAATTAATTAATCTAAAATTTACTTCTAGAACATGCATAATTACAGTAGGTACATAGCAGGTAATAAAATACCACAAAATATTAACAAATGACATGTTGATAAGATACATTCGCTAAGTAAACACATAGGTAACCTGATTCTTTTTAAAATACTTTCTATTTTTTCAAATTTTTTACGACCGACAGTTCTAAATTTCAAAAAATTTAATTAGACGGTCATTCGAATTATCTCTTGAACTATGAAGTTAGATTAATCTGATTCAATGTTGAACACGTGTCACGACAGAAAAAAAAGTTGACATGATAAAAGATACCTAGCTGTCAATCGTTAAAAATTTTCACTGCTCTGAAAAATACCCCAAGAATTGATCCAGAGTAAGATAATGACTTCTAACTTCAGTCAACTTATGTATGAATCATTTCGATAGTTTTTTCCCCATTTTGTTGACTAATATTGCTATTTTTTCTAGTTATTCAAGCTACCGTGCCATTTTCAGGGACGTATTTCATCAACCATATCTTCTTGTTTTGCTAGATTCACCTGTACGGTTAAAACATGAATAGAGCGGTTAGGTACTTATCAATGTGAATATTTATAACTGTACCTATAGTGAATGTGTAGTATGTCTGTGTATGTCTATGTATCTATGAAAATGTACCTAACCGGTAAACGTCACTCGGACCTTGACACACCTTGAATATAATAATTTCAACTAGATACAATATTTTATTAAAATAATCCCATAGATAGACAAGAATCTATCTAATTGTAATCGCAATTGTTTCATGGAATTTGGAAGCGTATCAAAAACGAAAAGTAAGATTGAATTTTGGTACGAAAGAATTGACAGCGGTATTTCAATTTCTAAATTATAAATCAACTAAATATTGCAAGTTGATAATGCAGCTGGTGCAGTTGAAATTTTAAAAAAACAGGCAGTAGATTAGTTTATGCATTTAATATTGAGAAAGTTGTAATTTTCAATTTATTTGGTCAACTCAAAGCTTATTACTACAATTTTAAAATAGCTAGGTACCTGCTTGACAGTAATGACCTACAAATTAATTTCGATTTCTTTCTGAAAAAATTCTATATCTGTAAAAGTAATTTATTGACGTACCTACTTTTTACGAAAAAAGATAAGATAACGAAAATTATTACATTAATGTTCGTTTGGTATAACTGAAGGAATTTCTTCTCTCAAATGACATAATACTTAGGTAGTTGTAACAAGTTGATATATATTTCCTTCAATTTGAAGATAATGATAAAATGCAACAGCGCGTTACAATTCTGTATTATCACAAGCTTACTTTAATTAAAAATAATAATTCTAATCTTCATCGAACAAACCTTCTTCCTCACTTTTTTCTTCATCGAGCTTGAAGTATATTCAAACACGATTGACACCAATTTCAATATTTCGCATGCAATCAATTCCCCTTCTCAATTAAAATGAACTAATGGAGGTTATAAACTGACAAAAATAATTTGAAAATAATTATATAATTAAAATAAACAAATATTAACACATTTCTTCAAACACAAGAACAAAAAACAATAACAAATTACCTACATACGTATTCTAATGTTTCTCCAAAGCTAACGTTAATAATTTATTCATATCCGTCAATAACAATCGTGGATCATCTATTAAGCCAGCATTCGACATGGCATTGGTAAAAAGCTGAAAAATTGATCAAGTTGGTTAAACAATTTTAAACAATGGAATCAAAATTTCGCGGTAATGTAATTTCATTTCAGCTAGGATGATGTTTCACTCACTTGTTTAATTAAAAGAGAAGCTAATTCGGGATTCGATGTTACTAAATCGTTCAATTTTTTAATTATCGGATGCTTCGGATTCAGTTCTAGCCTCGGTTGTAATAAAGTGAATAACATATCTTCAGAAAACTGGTGGGCCTGCGTTTTGAGAATATGACGAGCAGCAGCCATCTCTTCTACCGTTACCACGCAAGGATGACTTTCCAATTTATTAGTAATTTTAACTTTAGCAGCTTTATTTTTTAGTTCTTCTTGAGCCCAATTCAATAAATCATCGATTTCTTTTTGTTTTAATGGATTTTCTTCTTCTGGAAAAATCACGCGATAGAAAAATTAATCGATTAAATTCCAACTATTATTATATTCGTCGAGTAAAAAATTATACTAACTGTCGTCTTTAATAATATCATCGTCTTTATCTTCTCTCAGCTGTTTTTCAGCGGATGCGATGGTTTTATTTTTAAAAGAACGTAACTGTAATAAGACTTGTTCATCGTATGTTTCATAACAAAACAATACTTCAACGTTTCTCTTTTTTAGAGCTTCTAAGTATGGAGATGTCTCAGCCAAAGCACGACTGAAAAAGTTAACGAGTAAAAATGTAAATAAAACAGAATACAAATTCCACAAGAAATAATATTGATAGGGTTATTGACCTGGGTGCGTTCACATAATATATATCCTTTTGATCATTTTGCATTCTTTGAACGTAATCGGTTAATGAAATAGTTTCCCCAGGATTTGTGGTAGATGTTTCATATCTCAATAATTTTGCTACTTCTTCCTAAAAAAAAATTAAAATATTTTATAGCGGTGAAAAATTACAATCAAGGTTTTATTAAAATATTTACCCTGGTTTCTTGCATGTCAGCAAAAACTATACCACTTTTTAAAAATATATTATGGTCAGCGTAAAATTTGGCATATTCTTCGGGTTCTTTTTTTGATTTTTCCAACAAGAATTTGATAATTCGAGTGGTTAAAATATTTCTCAATTTTCTAGAAAAAAATATTCTGATTATGAACAGCATATTTTTATCATTTACAATACTTCGAAAGTTTACATCATAATAAATCAACTTACGCGATCATAGGACTATTCTGTAATAATTCTCTACTCAAGTTTAAAGAGATATCTTCAGAATCAACAACGCCTGCAAATTAAATAACAAAATGATTACAGGGGTCTTCGTAAAATAATATTAGTAAAGCTGTAAAAAGTTACCTTTGATAAATCTACACCATTTTGGAAGAATTTCCTCAGCCTTACTTTTGATCAATACGCGTTTAGTGTATAAAGCTACTCCACACTCTTGATTGACCTCGTAAACAGCTGTAACATTAATTTTAGTAAAATACTCATTTCAACTGAGAATAAAACTGAATATTGAGCAACTTACGAGGCTTCGTCGAAGGGAAATAAAATAATGCTCTAATCGTGAGAGGTGCATCAGTAGAATAATGCATCACAAATCTTGGTTTATCGATGGAATTTGAAATAAATCGATAAAATTCGGTATGTTGTTCACTGGTGATCGATTTAGGATCCACTAACCATAAAGGCTATAGAAAAAAATCGTCATTTAATGAATTGGAAACCGATATGGGTATTTTATCACGCTGAAATTTACCTGTATCGTATTCGCTTTATTTCCATTGATATAAACAGGACAGTTGACAAAATTGCTATACTTTTTAATAACTGTTTGGACTCTTGATTCGTCTGCGAATTCTCTACTGTCGGCTTTCAAATGTAAGACGATTTTTGTACCGCGTTCGACTCCTTCGGCGTCTTGAATTTCGTAAGATCCTGATCTGAATTAATCAAAATCGTAATTTTATTCATCTAAAAGATTATATTTTTGAAATCTGATGAGGAAAACGCACCCATCTGATGTCCAATAATACCCTTTGGCATCTGGTTTAGCAGATTTTGTAAAAACTTCTACCTTATTTGCGACCATAAAACAGCTATAAAATCCTACACCGAACTGTCCGATAATCGATGACGTATCGCCAGCTTTATTCTTCAATTCTTCCAAAAAAGCCTAAAAATACACAAATTAGTACAATTTTCGAATAGTTTTCTGGAAAATTAACTCATTTAATGAAGCAAAAACTGACTTTTGATCCAGAGCGAGCGATAGTTCCCAAATTTGAAATTAATTCTTCTTTTGACATACCGATACCAGTATCCTAAAGCAAAAATTACTTTCAAGTTTTGTTCTTCACATTCGTATCAATTTTATTTGAAAAATTTACCTGAATTGTTAATATTCTATTATGCTTATCGGTCGACAGACGTATTTCCAAACTACCAAGGTCTTGATTTGGATTTTCGGTGAGGGATATATAACGTAATTTTTCCAAAGCATCGCTTGCGTTTGATACCAACTCTCTAACGAAGACCTTTTCAATTAAACAAAGTTAATTACGATTTGGAATACTTTAAACACAATGAATAAGTATACGAGATCAATTCGAAACCATACTTCTTTATCTGAGTACAGAGATTTGGCTACGATATCCAATAACATACGAGTTTCCGCTTGGAATTCTCTTTTCTCGGTTTCACCTATAGAATAAAGTAATTCAATTTCAATTCGATAGATTTGTTTAATGATATGATGTTGTACAAACCTGTCGCTTGCTCAACTTTTGGAGTTGACGATGCTGAGTTTTCTGCAGGTTCATTTTCTTGAGTTTGAGTGGAAGAGTATCTGGGCAAACCTAAATTTCAAATAAGTCAATTATTATCAAAATACGTTTCAGGGGTGCGGCTAATTTATAATTGGAGAACTTTTACAATTTCTCTCAGTTTAAAAAATGTAGTGAAATTCATCTCATCAGGTGAAAAGAGGTAGATAATAGATATTGATCATTATCAGTGTTCGAGAAATTTGCCAATGTACGAAATCCAATTGTTCAAAATTCCAATATTACAGATTAGAGGAGAAATAACTGAAAAACTAAATTGAAAAACTTACTCAAACAAAAAGCATAGTTTCGTTTTTCACTCAACAACAAGGAATCAGCATTTCTGAGTTTTAAACGCTGTGAAATTTTGAAATGTTGCCGAGCATAACTGCAGATAATACGACGACCTATTAAACTCGCCATCGTAATTACGACAATTTTTAAAACAAAATACACATACACGAAATATTTATAATTATTTATTTCGAGAAAATAAGGAAATTTCAAATTACAGATGACTGAGCCGAACTCAAAATTGCAGCATGCGGCATACACGAGGAGATAACAAAAGTGAAGCGTGTTTGCATAAACATTATTGACAAGGCATAAAACATGTAAAAAAATGACGTCATGAGTTTCACATTTCCCTATAATTTCAGAAATATACAACTTATTTTACATAAATGTGTTACTTCGTGTAATGAATTTTCAAGGAATTTTCTTAGGCAAAATTATAACAGCTATCAGAATTTTTGATATCTTCATTTATCCATTTTGCCATGCACATGTCTGAATATACTTCAATGAAAGCGATCAATTAGCATTTTTTTTGTATTCCAGGTACTGCAACATGTAATTAAAAAATAATTCAACCACATTCGCGGTAACATAAGTAGGTAATTTTTATTTAAATTTAAAAACGTATAAACTACTCACCGCCTTGAGTTGACATTTTGTGAATTCATACCATTTTTCACATGGATCTGCCTCGCCTGAAACGGTGAAAATGAGAGATTTTTAGTCTTCCACAAGTAATCAGAGCTATGATTGAATAGTCAAGAACATTTTTAATTACTTACTCCTTTCAGCACAGAGAAGAACAACAGCTTCTAACTTGGTTTTATCCAAATCGGGATATTTTCCAGAAATGTAACTAACTACCTTTTCTTTATCAATGTCGCCATCTTCATTCGCCTGATAAAATTTACCAAATTAAAATTGAAAATAAGTAGATCAACGCTGAATATTTCTAATTTTAACCAAATTATGAAACTTACTAGTTCAATTTTTTTTGATACACAATGGAACACGCACTGCAAAAAAAAGAAATTTGTTTAAATAAAACATTTTAAATTTTAAACTGGTAAGTATAAGTAAGTAAGAATTCCTACACATCACTCAGTTAAAAGTACCATATTATGTAAGCTTAGCAAATTAACAAAATAAATTATTGTTCTTAATGATAAAATTAAAATTGTCTATTTCTTCAATCTCACGAATTTTATCCAAAGAAACCACGACAAATTAATTTTATAACTTTGAATCATTCTACAAACATTCAGACTCAGGTACTCCTTCCCTCATTCACCTAAGTAGGAAAGTCTTTAACAATATAATTCGAGTAACTGTTTACTAATGTACCTATATTGCATAACATGACATGAGTATCCTACATCTAAAGACGTTTGATGAGATGAGATAGTAAGAGTTGGATATATTTTCCATTTTAAACTTTTTTTTTTTAATCTGTTGAGCGACCGATTATTATTTATTATTTATTGTAATTAAAACAATCATCTAGTCAGTACACTTACTTAATAATTATTCACCAATTTAAAAAAGTTACTAACCTTTGCCTTTTTATCGGTTTCATCTGGAATTTCTCCATTGTCTTTGAAATGCGATTTTATTTCTAGAAATTCACATTCAATAAAAAGTTTCGATTCGCATTTATATAATAAACATGTACCTATTGATATCTACCTTCAGCTACCGATAATTCACTAATACAATCTGTTATAGCTTGCTCTTTTTCATTAGCAAATACAATTCCTGAACAAACTACCAATACTAAGAAACTTAAAGTTTTCATTATTGTCAATCTACGAATAAAATACACGAAATACCAAATCAAAAGATACAGAAAAGATGTTCACCGTACTGAAACTATTCTTAGCCAATGTTACCTACTTATATACGGTAGATTTTAACCTGGATTAATTTTATTTTAACACATACCGTATGTATCATCTTTTTGCACAGGTAGCACTTACGTGCAATTAATTTAACCTTCAAGAAAGATAATTAACTTATATCAAAGTCGGAAAACTTCAAGTGAACCTTACTTCCTTTGGTTTCATAAACCGGAAAAAAATAAACAGGAATAATTTATAATTCTTGGATCATGATTGACGCAAAAAATTCTACATGCAATACGTACCAATGTTTGTAGTGCCTATTTACATTAGAAAGGTAAAAAATACCAACGTAAGATGAAACAAAAAATTTGTTTTTGGAAACAATGCTTTATGTATGTTCATTGAAGTTTCAAGGTTGCAATTTGTTTTACTCGTTTAAACTCAAGAAATTATTGTTGGAATTTACCTACTTAATCGTTTAACAGTTGTAAGGAGATATAAAAAGTGGAATAAGTGCGATTTATTCGCGTGTACTTACGTTTAATTCTTCATGTACCTACTTGTGTGGGTTAATATATGCGCATATTTCAATAGGTATCTCCCTCTTAAATTAACCATTACCTATCTAGGTATCTTCTTGAAGGAAAAAATTCACACAAACGCATAAACTATTAGGTATTGATTTTATTTTTACCAATTAATAATTTTCTTTGTACTAATAATTACATTCTGAAGATAAAATTAGGTAGGTTCCCATACTTCTGTGCTTTAAATAATGCACAATGCACATGAAACTTCATAAAAAGCTCAACTATATGTAAAGTGATGAGAACAGGAGCAAAGAATGTATTATTATTTTGTCGAGTACCTAGGTATGAGGAAATTGAGATAAGTGATGAATTCCACTGAAATGTTTAACCTTTAACGAATTCCATATACTGAAAAGTTAATCATTAAGAAAGAAATTATCAAATTATGATACCTAGACCTAAATAAGCAAAAAAGATTTGTTTTTCTATTGTTATAAAAAAACTTACCATTTTCATGGTACATTTGTGGAATTGGTATACTTTATCACAAGGGTCTGTTTCACCTAATGAAAATAAAATAAATAGTAGATTTGTAGCAAGTAGTGTTTAAAAAATTGCATCGAGGAATAATTTTAGTAAGGTGTTTTCTTAATATAAAATACGAATAAACTCACTTCGAGCCGAGCATTTTTCAACCATAGCTACAACATTTTCGGGACTCATTTTTTCGAATTTACGAATCATGTATTCTTTCATTTTTGGCAAATCCAAATTTCCATTATCATCTCCCTGTATAATTCATATTGGTAATGCGATGCATAATAAGTACTTACAGTAGGTAAATAAACGTTAAGTACTATTTTTTTACTCACCATTTCTAATTTAGTCATTATACAAAGGAAGGAACACTGGAAAAAAAAATGGATTTGAAAAATATAATTATGTACATAACTATACCTACCTTGATTTATTCTAAAATCTTGAAAAAAAAATTCAGTATCAGTAGGTAACTACCTTTTGATCAGTATTACTTTCATCTTGAGCCTCTCCATTTTGCTTATAGTAGTTAAACATTTCTGTAAAAAAATTCACGTCATGTAAGTATAGGTACCTACTTACTTATTCATCAAATTTTTTCTTTTGAAAAATCCAACATTATCTAATGGTTTTGTCTCTTTATCTACTCTTTAAAGAGACTTTCTCTCATTTATAAAAGTATCGAAACTTATAGGTAGAGAATTTGGAATTTTATGCTCTCAAAATATGAAAAAATTGAATTTTCAGCTGAAAATTTGCACACATGACGGTCTCTGAAAAACATTTTCGGCTAAAAAACGTCCTCAAGCAATTCAAAAAAAACACCAACCACCGAAAATAATTTTTCATAGCCAACTTATCCAAATATCTACAAAAAAAAATTGAAAAAACTATAAATTTTCACAAAAAAATGCATTCAACATGTTTTCTAACATTTTAACCGTCTAGGGGGGAGGGGGTGACTCCCTTGACTACGGCACTGAAAATTCTGTACGTTAGGAAATGAAAAGTATCCCGAAAACTGAACAAATTTTGTCATGATAATTGTCCTAAAATAAAAATTGGAAGGGGTCAAGTATATACAAGTATGTAATATTCAAAATGAATTCCAAAATTTAGAATTTTTCAAAATTTTCCACACTATTTGCTACTTAAGGACTTTGATTTCGATATTGGGTAAAACTTCATTGTAGCAAAATTTTTTCAGTTTTCAAAGAATTATCAATTTCTGCGATCACTTTTTTTTCGTTTCGACATGCCTTTTTAGCCCCTCCAATTTTGAAATTGAGTAAAAAAGTCGTAAAAAAAAATTGTCCATCTCCACGATTAAAAGATTTTAGTTCAATTTTTTTTTGTAAAAATATGCATTTGACCTATAAATTTTCATAGTCATCGAAAAAGGTCCTTAAATTGTTTTAAATTTACGACCCAGTGGGATTTTTCTCTAATTTTTCTACTTCGAAGTGCAGTTTTTCCAATGGGTGTTCGAAGCAGCTTGTTGAGTTTACTCTTAATAGCTTCTGTAAATAGGTACCTACTTACCAATTTTTTTTCACGACCTACCAAGTTTGTATTGGATATAAAAATGAAAACTTACCTTCAGTGATAGAGTGTTTTTGCATGCATAAAGCAATTGCTTCTTTTTTGTCCATAGCAGGCATAGCTGAACTAAAATTAAAAACGGCAAAAAAAAGTAAAACAAATGATAATATCGAGTTTCCCATTTTTAGAACTTCAACGCGCACAAATTGGACGTTTGTCTCGATTGCAAATTTTTTTTCAGAATATCTTCACTTCTCAATGGTATATTTTTATATGAAAAATTCTAATTGTCCGCATTTTAACCGTTATAGTTAAATAATAAGTCTATGTTACCAATTAAGTTATTAAGGTAACAAATTACTATCGATAACTATTAATTATTTCTATATAAATATACCTTGTTCGATAGAAGCTCATCCATCACCTATTATTTCTTTTTGATTGTTTTCGCATTATGACAGCTATATCCACCTGGTTAAATATACAGGGTGTCTGGTGAGTGGTCTACCGAACTCAAAATTTGTCTACAACCGGTAACCACTGAAAAAAAAATTGAACAATTTGCCTATCTTGAAAATTGAAGGGACTATAAGCATAAGTTGAAAAGAAACAATTCTAAAATAAATTTCAATGAAAGTAATGAATAGTACTTCAAAAACTGAACAAATTTTGTTATGACGACTTTTCGCCTATCATCGAAATTGAAGGAGCAAAATAACATCAAAAGTAAAAAAAAACGTCGGAATTTTGAATTTTTTAATCAAGTTTTAGAATGCGCATCCCCTTCAATTTTGATGACATGCCAAAGGTCATTATAACAAAATTTTTCAGTTTTCGAAGTATAGGTACTGTGAATTATTTGTTTTACAAGGAAACCTTGTCAACTCGTCATCTCTGATTGACCTGAAATTTGGGTCACTTGAAGATCATGTCACTCAGACTTCATAACCAAATTTTGAGCTGCTGAAATTGATTTTTCGATTTTTGGGGAATTTTTGAAAATTGCAGAAATAGCCCAATTTTTTATAAATACGGTAAATTTTGAAATAAAATTCTGAAACTCGGTATGTATACTAAAGTCGACC